>JAVKPL010003046.1:0-18975 GCA_032173675.1 Gastrolobium villosum
GTTTCAGAATCTGAAACCTGATTGTATAGTTACTGATATGTTTTATCCATGGACAGTGGAATCTGCTGCAAAACTTGGTATTCCAAGGCTTTACTATTTCAGCTCAAGCTACTTCTCAACATGTGCCATGTATTCTGTCAGAAAGTATAAACCGCATGAAAGCTTAGTCTCTGATACTCAGAAGTTTACAATTCCTGGTTTACCTCATAGCATAGAGATGACCACTCTGCAGCTTGAAGACTGGGTAAGGACTAAGAGTGATAAAGAACTCACAGAATATTTTGAAGCAATGTTTGAATCAGAGGGCAGAAGCTATGGGGCACTGTACAATAGTTTTCAAGAACTTGAAAGTGATTATGTGCAACTTCATAAGAACATAAAGGGGATCAAATCTTGGAGTGTAGGACCAGTTTCAGCTTGGGTTAATAGGGATGGTGGAGAAAAAAAGGCAAATGATGGACACAGCCAAGAACTTGCACTTGCAAAAGAGCCAGAGTGGCTAAATTGGCTTAACTCAAAGCAAAATGAGTCTGTGTTATATGTAAGTTTTGGAAGCCTGACCAGGCTCCCTCATGCTCAGCTTGTTGAACTTGCTCATGGGCTTGAAAATTCTTGTCATAATTTTATCTTGGTAATTAGGAAAATAGATGGAGATGAAGATGGAGAAAGTTTTCAGCAAGAGTTTGAGCAAAGGATGAAAGAGAGAAAGAAGGGCTACATCATATGGAATTGGGCACCACAGTTGCTCATATTGGACCACCCTGCCATAGGAGGAATTGTGACTCATTGTGGTTGGAACTCCATTCTTGAAAGCATGAGTGCTGGTTTGCCAATGATCACATGGCCTATGTTTGCTGAGCAATTTTACAATGAGAGATTGCTAGTTGATGTCTTGAAGATTGGAGTCCCAGTGGGATCAAAAGAAAACAAGTTTTGGGTCAGTATGGGTGAGGATCCAATGGTGAGAAGGGAAGAGATTGCCAAGGCTGTGGTACGGTTCATGGGAAGAGAAGAAGAGAACACAGAAATGAGGAAGAGAGCAAGAAAACATGGTGATGCTGCCAAGAAGACTATAGAGAAAGGTGGATCCTCATACAACAACTTGATGCAGTTGATAGATGAGCTAAAATCATTGAAGATATCGAGATCACTTGAGAAGAAAAACAAACAAGATAATTGAAATGAAGGAGGACTAGTCTTGGTGCTTCACTAGGTTGTGTAGCTGATGAATGTTTAGAATAAGATGAAACATGCATAGTTTGAAGATTTTAAGCTAAGATCTGTCTTCTGATGAATAAAATTTCGTTTCTGCTTGTGTGTTTTGCAAAATATATCACTAGTCTTATCACCAGGGTAGGTTATTCTTACACCAAATCTTATTTATTGGTTTGTTTGTATTTAACGACACACATATCTTATACACCATAACTGTTAGATATAAATAAGATGGAGATCAAATATCCTGACCCCTTATCGATTTGCAGTTAAATAATTTTGGTGTGACATGTATGATGTACAATTGTGTCAAGTATACATTGGGGAGAAAGGTTTAAAATTTAAGTGATCAATACTTCATCTTTCGTCCGTGAACAATCAAAGCCATGGGAAACGACCAGTTTTTTTTTTTTTTTTTTTGGTAATATAATAAATTATAGAGTCGCGACTAATTTTATAAAAATTAGGAGAAATTTAAAATTTCTTTTATTTTGTGAACTGGTGTTTAAAAATTAATATCCAGATTAAGGAGTTTGAATATACATGGAAAATGATGAAATCTTAATTTTATTACACCACTGATATTTTTTTTAAAAAAAATACCTTATCTTAAATTAATCATGTAAATTATTGACAAATTTTAAAATATTTACTTTACTCCAATAAAATAAAAGTGAAGATAATAACAAAATGAAACCATACATAATATATAAAAGAAATGAAATTGCAAAAATAAAATTTTGGCTTGATGGGTAAAATTTCCTTCTGAAGTATCACATAATGCAAATGGAACTCCAAAACCTTGTATTTTTTTTTTATAAAATAAGTATGAGTTGGCTGATTTTAATTAAAAATAAAAATGACATTTTCAAAAGAAAATTACTTCATCATGGATTAATATAAATCAAACAAACATGCAATTTCGCATTACAGCTAAGAAAACAATCAAACATGTCAAAATAATAATAATTTACAAACTAATCACTAATCAAAACGAATCTAAGGAAAACAAACCGATGTTATTAAACTCCAACAAGTTATTTAATGGGTCACTGACTCAATTAAAGATTAACATTTTTTCACCACAAAAAACAAAGATTAACATTTAATTTAAAAGATAAAATGAAATCAATATTTATTCAAAAGATTTTCTTTAATTCTAAATAGAGATAATTACCATAAAATTTTCCTAATAATAAAAACTATTTTTACTGTCAATGACTATCATTTATTTTGTCAAAGCCACGGAAAAAAAAGAAAGAAAGAAAGAAGAGACTAGCAAGTAATAATATAACTAGACAACAATGGGAAGGATACGAACATGCTTGCTAGTCTATTCGCACCATCAACACTGTTTTGGCCGGACAATATATAGGCCTAACAGGTCTGGAGCAGAAATGTAGTGCTCTGCGCCCATTTTTGATTGGATGAGACTGAAGAGAGAAGAAAAGAGAAAAAAGGAAAAAATGAAAAATGTAATTATTCTTATTGGGAGGACCACAAATACCGCCATCATAATAAATTTTTCCGCATGTTCTAATATCATAATTCATTATGCACGGACAGTAAGGCAATATATCTTGTCCAATGACAAGATTTGGCTTTTAGGAACAGCTCTCCGCTCTATATATCCTCTTCCACTGCTGAAGTAAGGATTCTATCATGGTTCATATCATGGTTACTAATAGCACTCCTATATCAACATATTATAACCCTTGAGGGAAACATCTACCGCTCTACACAAACATACCTTCATGGATAACGTGCATGTACACACTTAATGTTTCCATTGTTGTCAGGGTGTGCAAAATAACTAAAAAATTGGGTCGAATCATGAACCGAAGCGAACCGCCCCATAAAATAATCGGTTTTTAAAAACCAGTTCATGAACCGAACCGATTTAAGAACCGAACCAGTTTTTAAAACCGATTTAAGAACCGAACCATTTCCAAACCGAACCAAATTAATTTTTACAACTTTATTTTTATTTTATTTTTCTTTTCAAAAGAGGGTTGACCCGAATCGGTTATGAACTGAACCGAACCAGTTTCAAACCGAACTAAACCACTTTCGAACCGAACCATTTAAACTAATTCGGTTCGGTTTTTCACAAAATCCGGTTCGATTTTTCAAAAAATCCGGTTCGGTTTGACCCATGCACATCCCTAATTGTTGTCCCTTCATGTGAGTACGTGGAAATAAAAATAAAAATAAGGAGTTAAGAGCTTTTTTGTATAACCACATTGCTTTGTGCTTATCAATTTAGGTAATGCTGGATGAGAGTTGCATCGTTTGACTTGTATTCGGGCATGCTAGAGAAAGTTTTTCATCTTGTATATAGTGATATCAAGTATTTTAAAGTTTTTCACGGTATTCTTACAGGAATTAACTAGTTGTTTAAGGCAGACCTATCTGATATGATGATATCTTGTAATATTAGTTTTTCTTAATGTTAAGTTTGGGGTGTTATGCACACCATTATGCACATGCACATCACATGCTTTGTCCAGCTTATAGGGGGGATGACTTTGCAATCTAACTAAGGCTTTTAATATGGAACTTGTTAAAGCACCTACAAACCGAACAAAGCTGAAACTAATAATTGATGAAATATGTCAAGAGCGAATAAATCTATGGTACTACTGTTACACCAAAGATTCAGTACATTCCACCAATAAAAATATGACATGTCAGCCAAAATCTTATTTTTTCTGTCAAATTTTCTCTCTCTCCTCTAATGTGAAATGCTCTTATTGATGAGAGGTACTGAATTTAGGTGCAACAGTAGTCCCAAAGATTTATTGGTCAATAGCAACGGAGAAAGCAAAAACCGACATAATGATCAAAAGACAAACACAAAATGATACTTGTTCAAAGTCAATTGGTCATATAAAGAGAATAAATAACACTTAAGGGCATGAAACTTGCTTGAGGAACATGGATGCAGAGATTGTTTGTGTTTTTGGAAAATATGAAACTTTACATTCTACAATATTCTAATACTCTATATACACTTAAAAATTGATTCATAGCCGCTATCACAGATTATCATCACACTCCAAAAGCACACAGCACGCACACAAACACACTATTTTTTTTTTTTTTTTTTTTTTTGAGAAAAGGAAAAGAGTTTTTAAGGAAATTTTCGGGACCAGGTAGGTTTCTATTATCTTTTTCCTCCAAGTATTTATAGGCCTATCCCATGATTGCAAAGAATGAAGTGTTCTCTTGTAGTGTTTGCTTTTGATATTCTTCTTCTTCTTGTGTTTGCAGACATAGGCTTGAAAACCATTCTCTTTATCCCTCAGAGACCAAGACTTCTCTCATAGATTGCAATGGCAATGGAGTTTCAACCCCACCACCAACTCAATGTCATTTTTCTTCCATATCCAGCCCCTGGCCATATGAACCCCATGATAGACACAGCAAGGCTATTTGCCAAGTATGGTGTTAGTGTTACCATTATCACTACCCATGCTAATGCTTTGATATTCCAAAAAGCCATAGACAATGATTTTAGTTATGGATATCCCATCAGAACTCAACTGATCCAATTCCCTGCAGCCCAAGTTGGTCTCCCTGATGGGTTTGAAAACATCAAAGATGGCAATTCCCCAGAAATATTTGGTAAAATTAGTATGGGAATATTGATGCTCAAAGATCAAATTGAGCTTCAGTTTCAGAATCTGCAACCGGATTGTATAGTGACTGATATGTCTTATCCTTGGACAGTGGAATCTGCTGCAAAACTTGGTATTCCAAGGCTTTACTATTACAGCTCAAGCTACTTCTCAACCTGTGCCATGTATTCTGTCAGTAAGCATAAACCTCATGAAAACTTAGTCTCCGATACTCAGAAGTTTACAATTCCTGGTTTACCTCATAGCATAGAGATGACCACTCGGCAGCTTGAAGAATGGGTAAGGCCTGAGAGTGTTAAAGAAGTCACAGAATCTTTTGATGCAATGTTTGGATCAGAGGGCAGAAGCTATGGGGCACTGTACAATAGTTTTCAAGAACTTGAAAGTGAATATGTGCAACTTCATAAGAGCATAAAGGGGATCAAATCTTGGAGTGTGGGACCAGTTTCTGCTTGGATTAATAGGGATGGTGGACAGAGCCAAGAACTTGCACTTGCAAAAGAGCCAGAGTGGCTAAATTGGCTTAACTCAAAGAAAAATGAGTCTGTGTTATATGTATGTTTTGGAAGCCTAACCAGACTCTCTCATGCTCAGCTTGTTGAACTTGCTCATGGGCTTGAAAATTCTGGTCATAATTTTATCTTGGTAATTAGGAAAGTAGATGGAGATGAAGATGGAAACAGTTTCCTGCAAGAGTTTGAGCACAGGATGAAAGAGAGCAACAAGGGCTACATCATATGGAATTGGGCACCACAGTTGCTCATATTGGACCACCCTGCCATAGGAGGAATTGTGACTCATTGTGGTTGGAACTCCATTATTGAAAGTATGAGTGCTGGTTTGCCAATGATCACTTGGCCAATGTTTGGAGAGCAATTTTACAATGAGAAAATGCTAGTTGAAGTCTTGAAGATTGGAGTCCCAGTGGGATCAAAAGAAAACAAGTTTTGGGCCAGCATGCGTGAGGATCCAATGGTGAGAAGGGAAGAGATCACCAACGTTGTGGTACGGTTCATGAGAAGAGAAGGAGAGTGCATAGAAATGAGGAAGAGAGCAAGAAAACTTGGTGATGCTGCCAGGAAGTCTATAGAGGAAGGTGGATCCTCATACAACAACTTGATGCAGCTGATAGATGAGCTAAAATCATTGAAGATATCAAGATCACTTGAGAGAAAAAAAACTAGATAATTGAAATAGAGGAGGACTAGTCTTGGTGCTTCACTAGGTGGTGTAGCTTATGAATGTTTTGAATAAGATGAAACAACATGCATAGTTTGAAGATTTTAAGCGATGGTAAAGGTCTTCTGATGAATAAAATTTCGTTTCTGCTTTGGTCTGTCAAGTAAGATATATCACAGGTCTAATTAATGGGGCAGGTTATTCTTGTATTAAATATTGTTCATTAGTTCGCTTGTATCTCACATATATTTATAAACCATAGTCCTTTGATATAAATAAGATTAATGGCAAAAATTAATATAACTTACAATGATGTAAAATGATTTTTTACCCCTTATCAATTTATCATTATGTAATTTTGGTGTGCCATGTATGATGTACCATTGTGTCAAGGATACATAGGTGAGAAAGGTTTAAAGATTAAGCGATCAAAACTTCATCTCTCGTCCATGAACATTCAAAGCCATGGGAAACGACCAAAAATTTATTTTAAAAATACAATAAAGTATAGAGTCGCAACTAATTTTATGAAAATTAGAAAAAATTAAAATTTTATTTTATTGTATGAACTGGTATTCAAAAATTGATATCCAGATTAAGGAGTTTGATTGAATATACATGGAAAATGATGAAAACTTAATTTTATTACACCACTAATATATATTTTTTAAATTAATTATGTAAATTATTGATAAAATTTTAAATATTTGCTTTACTCGAATAAAATAAAATTGAAGATAATAATAACTCACAAACTAATCACTAATCAAAACGAATCTAAGAAAAACAAACCGATGTTATTAAACTCCAACATGTTATTTAATGGGTCACCGACTCAATTAAGCATTAGCATTTGATTTAAAAGATAAAATTAAATCAACATTTATTCAAAATATTTAATTTAATTCTAAATAGAGAGAATTACCATATAATTTTACTTAATAATCAAAATTATTTTTACTGTCAATGACTATCATTTATTTTGTCAAAGCCACGGAAAAAGAAAGAAGAGACTGGCAAGTAATATAACTGGACAACAATGGGAAGAATACGCACATGCTTTGCCAATCCATTCGCACCATCAATACCTTCATGGATAACGTGCATGTACACACTTAGTGTTTCCATTGTTGTACCTGCATGTGAGTGCGTGGAAACTGAAATAAAAATAAGGAGTTAAAAGCTTATTTGTATAACCACATTGCTTTGTGCTTATAAATTTAGGTAATACTGCATGTGAGTTGCACCGTTTGACTTGTATTCTGGCATAGCTAGAGAAAGGTTAGAAGTTTAAGTTTAGGGTGTTTTGCACGCCGTTATGCACATGGACATCACATGCTTTGTCCAGCTTATTGGGGGGGATGACTTTGCAATCTAAGCCACAAGCCGTACAAAGCAGAAACTAATAACTAAAATATGTTTCACCAAAAAAAGAAATATGTCAAGAGCATCGGAGAAAGCAAGAACCGGCTTAATGATCAAAAAACTAAGGGAAAAGATAAACACAAAATGATACTTGTTCTAAGTCAATGATCATATAATATAAAGAAAATGTGCTTGAGGAAGATTGAAAGAGAGATGCAGGCCTTGTATGTGTTTTAGAAAAATATAAAATTTTACACTCTAGAATATTCGGAATACTCTATTGGTCTTTGGCCAGCATACACTTAAATATTGATTCATAGGTTTTCACAGAACTCTCCCTCTTAGGCTACTTGCGGAAGCAGCATTTTTTCTTCTAGTTGTGTTACCTCATACATAGATTGCAGTGGCAATGGAGTTTCAACCCCACCATCAACTCAATGTCAATTTTCTTCCTTTTCCAACTCCGGGCCATATGAACCCCATGATAGACACAGCAAGGCTATTTGCCAAGAATGGTGTTAGTGTTACAATTATCACTACACAAGCTAATGCTTTGACATTCCAAAAGGCCATAGACGTTGACTTCATCTGTGGATATCCAATCAGAACTAAAGTACTTCAATTCCCTGCAGCCCAAGTTGGTCTACCTGATGGAGTTGAAAACATCAAAGATTGCACTTCCCCAGAAATGCTTGGCAAAATCACTCATGGAATGTTGATGCTCAAAGATCAAATTGAGCTTCTATTTCAGGATCTGCAACCGGATTGTATAGTGACCGACATGTCTTATCCTTGGACAGTGGAATCTGCTGAAAAACTCGGTATTCCAAGGCTTTACTTTTATAGCTCAAGCTATTTCTCCAACTGTGCGAGTTCTTCTGTAAGGAAATATAGACCTCATGACAGCTTAGTCTCTGATAACCAGACGTTTACAATTCCTGGTTTGCCTGATAACATAGAGATGACCAAGCTGCAGCTGGCAGAGTGGATAAGGACTAAGAGTTCTGCCTCGGGCTATTTTGAAGCAATGTTTAAATCAGAGGGCAGAAGCTATGGGGCACTGTACAATAGTTTTCAAGAACTTGAAAGTGATTATGTGCAACTTCATAAGAACATTATGGGGATCAAAACTTGGAGTGTAGGACCAGTTTCAGCTTGGGTTAATAGAGATGATGGAGAAAAAAAAGCAAATGGTAGACACAGCCAGGAACTTGCACCTGCAGAAGAGCCAGAGTGGCTAAATTGGCTTAACTCAAAGCAAAATGAGTCTGTATTATATGTAAGTTTTGGAAGCCTGACCAGGCTCCCTCATGCTCAGCTTTTTGAACTCGCTCATGGGCTTGAAAATTCTGGTCATAATTTTATCTTGGTAATTAGGAAAGTGGATGGAGATGAAGATGGAGACAGTTTCCTGCAAGAGTTTGAGCACAGGATGAAAGAGAGCAAGAAGGGTTACATCATATGGAATTGGGCACCACAGTTGCTCATATTGGACCACCCTGCCATAGGAGGAATTGTGACTCATTGTGGTTGGAACTCCATTCTTGAAAGTTTGTGTGCTGGTTTGCCAATGATCACATGGCCTATGTTTGCTGAGCAATTTTACAATGAGAAATTGCTAGTTGATGTCTTGAAGATTGGAGTCCCAGTGGGATCAAAAGAAAACAAGTTTTGGGCCAGCATTGGTGAGGATCCAATTGTGAGAAGGGAAGAGATTGCCAAGGCTGTGGTACGGTTCATGGGAAGAGAAGAAGAGAGCAGAGAAATGAGGAGGAGAGCAAGAGAACTTGGTAATGCTGCCAAGAAGACTATAGAGGAGGGTGGATCCTCATACAACAACTTGATGCAATTGATAGATGAGCTAAAATCATTAAAGATATCAAGAGCACTTGAGAAAAACAAACTAGATAATTGACGTGGAGGACCAGTCTTTTGCTTCAGGAGGTGTAGAATATGAAGGTTTTACATCAGATGAAACAACATCCAAGTATTTTATTTTTTTGCTAAATTTTATAGGGATCTGGAGGTAAGCTAGCTTGTTATTTGCATATGATATAATAAGATTTTAGTGTTTACCAAGTCATTTGGATAGCATAGTTTGAAGTTTTAAGAGTGGCGTGAAGCATAAAAGTAAACCGTTGTTGCAAGAAGCATCTAGATTTGAATGGAAGTCCGTTGGCTTCTACAAACCTGTGAATTTTTTTTCTCTTTTTGTCAAGCATATTAATCATGTGCTGAATGCACAGAATATCGTTTAGCTTCTCAATAAATAGAACGGCAAGAAAGGTATACAGTTGTAGGAACAAAAATTCTGCATGCTAATGGTTAATATGAAGGAATAAATCTTAACTCAGTTTATGGTTGACTATTTTAGTAACTAGATGAACAAAGGGTTAGACCACAATATGATAGACCCTCAGCACAAGTTTATGCTGAATTTGGAAAAATAAAATAGAAACGATGGGCTGAAGAGTATTTTGCTGAACAAAAGTAAAAGACCCTCAGCATGTTTAGACATGTTCTCACTGCAGAAGAAAAGCCAAAGGAAGAGTTAGTTACAAGGGAATGGGATGGCTGTAACAACAAGGACAGCATAGTTGAGTAAGGTGGAGAGGTTTTGGGCGGGTTAGGATATTCTGTGCATCTCCATGATTCCCTTGTTATCTTCTTTCTCTTTTTCTTTTGGCATTTTTATTTATTCTTGACGAAGATGAACAACTATCTCATTATCTGATGGGCCTGACGTACGAGGGATAAATGTAATCACAGTATAGGGGTTGTTATAGAGAGAGAAAAGGAAGATAGTTAGTTAGTTCAATAATATTCTTAGAAGGGGTATAAAATTAGGGGGAATTTATGGAGTGGGGGGAATGAATTGACCATTTGGTGAGTGGGGAATTGGGGACTCTTAGAGCTTAGGTCTATTGATTCTAAGGGTAAGTTTGAGAAGGGTCTTTTAGTGTCTGATTAATCTATTAATCTTTGTGTTACGTTGCTATTTTGGTATCCATTGGTGTTTGTAAGAGGCTTTGCCTCCATTGATTGACAGCAATAAACAGAGTAAATATTGGATTCCATCATTATCTAATCCCAAAATGAGAAAGAAAGAAAAAAAAAATGAAGAGAGCAGTAAGGTCATGAAACCAGTCTCAAGTCTGAAGACACAACAAAATCAGTGAACAAAAAGTTGTCAGAAATAATTTTATGTAAATCACCAAAGGTTGTTTTCTTGTTACCAATGTTGTTATCAGAGAAAACCATAGAGCACCACGCAAGGGGCTCGAAGAAGCGTGTATAATACACACACAGATCCCTTCTTTCAACCTAAAGGGCTTAAATTAGTAAATAACACTACATTGATAATTTTCATATTAATATATTATAACACACCACTACTAAGTCCTATGTGAAAAATAATGCATGATTATTCATAAACTATAACTCATAAACTAAACATTGATCGATAAGATTCTTCACAGGAAACACTGTCATAATCGGAAACAGATGAAACAAAAACAATCCAAAAACAATAGAAAAACTCATAAACAAAACTCCAATTAGCTGCCAACAAAATCAGAATCGCAAATCAAAGATTTGACAAAAGCACATTGCTAATAAAACATGAATAAAAGTAATTTTAAAAAATACAAAGAAATTAAGCTCAGAGAGTAATCGGAATAGGTCTCAACTAACCGTTGAGTGTGGAATATGAAGATGAAGGGAAGTTGGAGCATATATGTATTTGGAAGAGAATAGATTACAACATCAGAATTTGAAGATTGCCAAAGTTTTCGAATATCAAGCAACTGCAAGTGCTGTGGAAGGTCCCCTGTGGGTTCGATCGCTTCTTCAGACCGAATTTCATCTCAATAGTATCTATAATGGAAATGGATCCTAAAAAAAATGACATGGCATGGTGAACGGGGAATATGACAAGTATAGAAAGGAGAATCACGTTTATAATTTTGTAAATTATCTATTTTAATAATTTCTTTATTACCATATTAATTCAAGTTATGATTTCGCACATGATTATATCATTTTTTTTTTAACATTAGAGAATCCAGATTCTTCCATCATACTCCACTCACTCTCGTAGGTATTTGAGAAGAGAGAGAAAGGAGAAACAGAGGTATGACCGCTGACTATTTTTTTTTAATTTTATAATCAAAATGGTATTGTTTTGGGCTCATTGGATATAATTTTATTATCTCCGTTGATCGGAGAAATACTTTTCCCTTTAATTAAATCTTTAACTCTAATTTCTTAGGGGAAGGATATTGTAACAACTAAATTGTGTTACTACTATATTACTACTAATTAATCTCACTGTTAGATTGATTGTGTTGATCCAACGATTATATTTATTTTCATCTTTCTATGGATCTGATTCCCCATATTTAAAGTGAAAGCATTAAATATAAGAAATCATAACTATACAAAAGTGAAAATAAATTTAAAGTATTAAATTTTGGAACCAAAGATGGAAATAAATATAACCGTTGGATCAAAATAATCAATCTAATGATAAAATTGATTGATAGTAACATGGTAGTAACACTGGTTGTTATAATATCTTTCCTCTTAATTACATTAGTTTTCAAAAAGAGTTATATTTATATTTTTTTTATAAATTCTTATAAATTATACTATATATTAAAGAGAGCATATTGTGTGTTAAAATATATTATAAATTTTTCAGCAACTATCATCCCAATTGCTTGCATTACAGGTGGTAAAATGGATGGACCCAACCCGCCACCATCTACCGTCAACCCATCAAAATGATCATTAAAAATAAAAATTTAAGATTTTGAGTTACACTTACCTGGTGTGTTCCAATAACTCGCAAACAGCCCCAAAAGTTTCGGTCCAACTCTAGAATATTCTTGTTATACTTGCATGGATCATGATTATAACTATCCTCATTAATATGCCGTTCGGTAATACACTAGCATATCAGTTTATGGGAGAGCGACGAAAGTGTCACGTTTTGACAATAAAATTACCAAACTGCCATGCCAACAATAAATTTCGTCAAAATACCACGCGGCATAATTCGTTACACAGTGTAGCGAATTATGCATGCAAGTAATTCGTTACACAGTGTGGCGAAATATGTCACGTTAGAACCAAAAATGCCACATGTCAAATTTTGACATTTTGGCATAATTTGCTACCTTAGTTAGCGAATTTCTGAAAATTTGACACGTGACATTTTTAGTTCTGACGTGGCATATTTCGCTACATTGTGTAGCGAATTACTTGCATGCATAATTCGCTATACTGTGTAACGAATTATGTCGCGTGGTATTTTGACAAAATTTACTGTTGGCGTGGCAGTCTGATAAATTTTTTGTCCAAATGTGACAAAATGGTGACTTTGCCTCAGTTTACGGCATTGTGAATTTGTCACTTAATCCATTGTCATGGTGAGTTTGTCACATAGGTTTATATCTTTGCCTCGACATTACTATTATATTGATATAGTACACTCTGTTAAGGGAAATAATCTCTTCTTCATCACCTCAATAATTCAGTCTCTACTTCATCACCTAAAGCATTCAAAGTTAGATGTGAATTCAATAGTACTTGATTCCCGGTAAATTGATCGGGAAAAAACAGTACTTTATAGTCAATTGATTATATAAAGAGAAAATGATTCAGAAGACCGAAGGAGAGATTTGGCCTTCTGATTTTGAAAAATAAAAAACTTTACGGTCTAGAATATCCTAATACTCTACTGGAGAATGATTGGGAAATCTAAGCTGGTTTGCCAATGATCACATGGTTAAAAATTAAAAGTGCTCTTATGATGAGTCTGGCTTCACTGATGGTGGTTGAGAAGGCTCCTTTTATGGTGCTGCAATGGTAATTTTTCATAATTCTCAAGTGGGGATATATATCTACCAGGTACTCTTAAGTTGAAGTTAGTATTCACACAATTGGATTTAAGCTTTAAAAAGCAATTTACTTAAGTTTTTTTTTTTTTTTTTTTTTTTTTTTTTTTATCTGTTTACGAAGAGAAGAAAAAGAAATAGAGGTTGGGGGGTCTTCCCTGACCCTAGTGGGATACCGGTGTCTAACCCCACTTAAATTTTTCTGTTTTCAAAAAAAAAAAAAAAAAAAAAAGAAAAAGAAAATATAAATTCAATATATAAAAGAGATAAAATTAACTCCGATAAACATTTAGCTATGCGGCTTTGGAATTCCATTAGCTCCTTGTATGGACTACGGTCATAGGCTTGTTTAAACAACCTTCTTGTAACTTTCTCATTGGCTGGTATCTGATGTATTGATTCTGTTTTTTGGTCCGAAATACCAGTGCAACGGAAAATTTTAATATGCTCCCGGACTCACCGTGGTCCTTCCACTCAGAAATTGACACCTGTATTAATTTATTTCTTTTTCTTTTTCTTTTTTTCTCTCTCCTCAACTTTTTTCTCTTTCTCTCTCCTCAGTCCCACCCAATTTTCCATGGTCCCAATCCACAATAACTTTGCTCCGGTGCAACACACTTATTAAGCTGTGAGGTGCGTGCTTGACTACGACATATAATAGCCCAAAATAATTAATTAGCAAAATACATGTGATTAGATAATTAAGCCTGTATTAGTGAGTAAAAATAAGTAAATTCCCTTATAAAATTAATTAGGGTCACTTTTGAGGTAAAAAGTGTACTCTGTGAAAATTAAGGGGTATAAATAGGTGTAGACAAAAGTGCCCGAAATATAAAAATGGAAGTAGAAATATTCCTAGAAAAATATTCCAGACTGTTGGGTAAAGTTTGGTAATTTATGGAATTGAATAGATAGATGAACTAATACCCACTTAACCTGTGTTAAGTGAGAAGTCACTTAAAGGAACCATTTCCCTCCCGAGCCCGTGCGCAGAAGAAGAAAGGGAAAGGGAAAGAAGAAAGGGAAAGAAGAAAGGAAAAAGAAGAGAAAGAGAAGAGAAAGGGGAAAGGGGGAAAACCCTAGGGGTGATCAAACCTTGACGGTTTTGAGTGATTCCAAAGCCTAAACCACTCCAAATCTTCCCCTCTTTCATTATCCTAGCTTGGGTCTTGGTGGGGAGTGTTGTGGTTTGAGATATTTCCTTCCAAAGTTGCGACCCATGTGGAGAAAGGGAGAGATTTGTTAGCTTCTACCTCCATGGAAGCTTGAGGAGTAACCAATCCTTGGTTGTGCAACCATTGGTGGTAAGATTCTACTCCTTGAACTCTATTTTCATGAGAAATGCATGATTGAGGGAGATGATGAATAGTGTTTAGGGTTTATGAAAAGTTGAGTAAATGGGCTATGTTCTAGAAAGATTGAGGCCTAGTGCATGTTGAGAAAAATGCTAGGAATGACATTTAATCGGTGGAAATGAGTTTTGATAGTCGTATGATTTTGTTTGGGAAATTACAAAATTATGCATTTGACTATGGTTTGGCTTGTTTTTGTGATCAATGGTTTGGTTTGGTTGATTGTTGATATTGTCCATGTGATGCTTAGGATTGAGGCATTTGGACCAACCGTGAGTAACCAACCATTGGAGCAAGCTATGGAGCTCGGTTAGCTCCTTGAAGTTAATATTGTGTGGTGAAGATTGGTGAAGAACAAAGGTTAAGTTGGAAGCATTGAGGTAAGCCTTCGGACCTTGGGTGTAATTCCCTTTATTGTTCCACCAAGCCCTGAACGGGTAATGGTGTGTTGTTGTATATAAATGCAATGAAATATTGTAATGCTTCGTTATATGTATTTGCATGCTTTGGTGTGACATAGGATGGTGTTTCCCTATGTTGGTATGTAGCATGACGATGCGTAAATCATACTTGGTAGTTTAGCTGGCCAGTAGGACTATTTGCATCTGAGTATCCTTAGGACAGCTCGAGAGCTCGAGGGATTTCTCCTGGAGATGTTTTGTACACTTGCATGAATATGTATTTGCTGCATTATTATTGTCATTGCTATTACACTGTTATTGAACTATGGGGTGGAGAGATGCTCCAAGGACCCCTGGTTTACTGGATATATTCGTATATCTCACCCCGTGTGGTTGGGGACCCCCTTTCAGGAAAGGATGCTGCAGGAGCCTCTGATGGCAAGTGGCCATACTTGAAGTAAATGGACATAGGAAGACTTAGGGTCATTTGATTAAGCATGCTATTTTGTAATTCATATGTACAAGATTGTAAATGAAAGTCATTTGTTATATGCATGCTATGTTTAATTGGTTGGACTTAGCCTATGCTCATGCTTTTGGTATCTCTTTTGTTGATGGGAGCCAAGGAGTGATCATAGTGTTTTGTAGCTAAGTCCCATGATTTGTAATTGAAACTTGTAAACATGATGTAATTATTATTGGGTATTTGCATATATGATGAAATGATATGCATGATTCTCTTAGTGTATGAGTATCTAGAGAGACTAGAATTCATGTATTGAAAGGATTATATGATGTAAATTAGGTGAAAGAAGACCTTTAGGTTGGAAAACCAATCCAAAACAAAGATACCCTGTCTTGTTGTCCAATTTTCGTATCCTATACGATAGAATTGGATCCTTGTGCCTTGATGGAAGTTGTAGATATGTTTCTTAGCTTTCCATAGAGACCAAGATTGTGTAATTTGGATAAGTATAACTCAAGTTATGGTTAAAACACCACAGGTAGGTCAAACTGCCCTGTTTTGGGTGCTTGCTCCCGAATGTCCACGCTTGGAGCGTGGGATCCACGCTTGGAGCGCCCACCTTCTGACTGTCCACGCTCGAAGCGTGGGATCCACGCTTGAAGCGTGGGGGTCCTGGGAAATTCAGCATTCCATTTCGTAAAAACCTCATAACTTGGGCTACGGTGCTCCGATTTGAGCGCGGTTTGAACCCACGCGTAAGTAATGAAAAATCCTATAATATTATGGGCAAATGGAGACCGTAATAGATGAAATGAAAGTATGGTATTAAGCCTTAAGTATGTTATTCCGCAATGCATTATGGTTATGGTCACGCAATTGGGTAATTTTAATTCGGCTTGCTTTAAAAGAAAAATTTAACCGGATTTAATTGCACCAATGTGATTGTAACTGCGCTTAATATCATAAGTCAATGTTAACAAACCGGTTCTAGAACGGGGTGTTACATTTTATGGTATCAGAGCAGTTTTGTAGGGAAACTTGTGGACTATTGTAAATTGTGTTTGCTGTTTAATGCCTTGTAGTTGTTTTGGTACTCTTGATGATTATTGCATTTGTGATCACTTAGTGTGAGCCTGATCAACTCATTTCTGGGTGTAACTTGTGTAGTGTCATGACGAGGAACCGGAATAACGCCGAAGCATCGAATGCAAACGCTCAGCCAGATCCTGTTTTGGCTGCTTTGGTTAGGCCACGAGGTGGTCGTGGGGCAACGGTTGGGCAGCCGGATCCTATAGTTGAAACCCTGGCAGCTGTGCACAGGGAGTTGGAAGTTAGTCGTCGTACTAACGAGAACTTGCTTAAAATAAATGAGGACACGCGGAATGCCATGACCGCTATGATGAACGAGCTGAGGGCGATGAGGGGTGCTAGACCCGAGAACCGACAACCCTCTCCTCCTCCTCACACTGCCACGCCTACTCCATCTACTCACAATGAAGAAGACGGAGCGGGTAATAATGAGGGTGAAGCAAGTCACCACTCAGGTAGTCATAGCCAGCACACTGAGGTGCGTCAACCGCATGCAGAACATGTTGATGAGCACGAAGCCGAGGAAAGAAGATTAATGGCTTTCAGAAAACATAAACCTCCTTCTTTTAAAGGAGAATATGATCCTATGGTGGCAGCAAAATGGCTCCAAGCTATGGAGAAGATTTTCAGGGTTATGAGGTGCCCTGATGCATTGAAATTGGTCTACTCCGTTTATATGTTGGAAGAGGAAGCGGAGGATTGGTGGACTAATACTGTGCAACCCCTAGAAGCTGAAGGCCGGGAAATTACCTGGCGATTGTTTGAGACGCTGTTCTTAGACAACTACTTTCCTAGGGAGGCTAGGGAAAGGAAGCAGAATGAGTATAACGATTTGAAGCAGGGTTCAATGTCTATTGACCAATATTTTGCCAAGTTCAACGAATTGGTGAAATATGCTAATTATGGGCGAGCTTTGCCCACTTCAGCTGAGATGACCTCCAAGTTTCAGTGGGGTCTGAATGAGAAGATGTCTCGGAAGATGTCAAACTGTGACATCCGAGAGTTTAGCCGGTTTGTGAACCAGTGCCGGAAGGTAGAAGAGGTATATGGTGTGTCCAGTACCAAGAAGCCTTCTGAGGCCCAAGCACCTACTGCCAAAAAAGCAACGGGCTCTGGTTATTGGAAGAATAAAAAGATGAAAGATAAGAAGCTGAGTGTGAACAACCCAGCAAATATATTCAAGAAGCCGGGGACTCAGAAGAATTTTGTTGATAGAGGACCTCCTCCTAAGTGTAAGGGATGTGGGAGGGAGCATAGAGGCCAGTGTGCCACCGGTGAAATTATATGTTATAAATGTGGAAGGCCCGGCCATTACTCGAGACAATGTCCTCAGACTGAAGTGAGGACTATGGCAGTTCAAGCTGCGGCTGTTCCTGTTTCTGTTGTTCCTCCCATGATTGAGGCACAGACGGTTGGTAGAGTATACACCATGGACCGTCAGCTAGGGCTGGCAAAATGGGCTGAGCCCGTCGGGCTGGCCCGCCCTGCCCACCAAACAGGGCGGGCTGGGTTGAGTTTTTCAACCCACCAGCCCGCTAAACCCGCCCCGCAAAACCCGCCAGCCCGCCGGGCTTGGCCCGCCACGGGGCGGGCTAGCCCGCCAAACCTTTTTTTTTTTAGGTTACCCAATTGTTATGTAACTTTGTGCCCTAGATTTCTCTGCATGCAAGTGGCTTTTTCGAATTGTTGTGGACTGCTCATACAACACTTTGTTACTTGTTTTGTTATTCTGTTTTACCTTGATATGATTTTATTTTTTATTATTATTTCTGGTGAAAGATGCATATTTATATTAGATTATTAAACATTGATCTTCTTGGTTTCATAAGCACATTAGGATTTTTGCAGATTTTTATATGCTTTTATGCAAAAAAAAATTATGTGTTTTTATGCAGAATTTAATTTTTTGTATTTAATTTTTATATTTTTTATATTTTTATATATTTTTTTATTTTAGGCGGGCTGGCCCGTAGCCCGCCAACCCACTCATAAACCGTCAGCAATCAGAAAAGGCTCCAAATCTTGTGAAAGGTATAATTTATATTGATAATATGGATATTGAAGTTTTGTTTGACTCAGGGGCTACACACTCCTGTATGTCTGATTTTATGGCCTTTGGGCTAAACTTGCAAATGTACGACATTTCTCCTCCGATGAAAGTGGTGACTGCTACTGGAGAGAAGTGTTACACATCAGTGTTATGCAAGGATGTGGAATTTAAATATGAAGGCCGAGATTATGTGCTGGATTTTATTTGTTTGCCGATGATCAGTCTTCAAGTTATCTTGGGAATGGATTGGTTATCAAAGAACTGTGCTATGATAGACTGCTGTGGAAAAAGAAGATGATTCTACTACTAGTTCTTCC
>JAVKPL010003047.1:0-18711 GCA_032173675.1 Gastrolobium villosum
AAATAAAGTGATGACAAAAAAAGGACCAAATATGTGAAAACTTATAACATTTACGGAAAATACTAAAACTAAAAAAAAAAACAAAAGAATAAAGATCGAATATGCCTAAATCAAAAAGAAAAAAAAGAAAAATATGTCTAAATAAAAAAAAGAATATACTAAGAAAACAATAGAAGAAAAATAAAATGAAAAAGAGAGAGTAGCTGTTTTAAGTAAGCATGCAACTTTTTCATATAAATTCGTTGTTAAATTTGCATGTTATTGTCACAGTGGATTATGTTAAATACATTTAAAATGTGTCACATTTCAATGTTGCCCTGTGCAATGCGCAACGTGAGCCCTTGTCAAAAACAGTAGCCATGCAAGCGTGTATGTATCAATATAATAAAAGCTTAGAAGGGAGATTGCACTATCAAATTCACTGCCGGTCTACCGTTGCCATTATTAGCAAATATGGATTACCAGACGTGCAACTTATAAAATAATCACTACTTAATGGCTCACCTGATCATGGTGTTTACTTTCTTGGCCCGGACGTCATACATTTTTTTAACCTGCACCGTTAAATTAGAAAATTAAATTAATTAAATATGAAATTAGGAAATAATTACATAATTAACCTAATAAGTATGAGAAAACTTAAATAATTATAGTAGGTGAATAATAATGTTGAAAGTCGTTTTTCTGACAAAAAATGCAAATAACGGTTCTACTCCTCGGTATAAATGCGTACCGATGAAGTATCCCGAAAAGTTATAATAAGTATGAGAATATTCATATAAAAATATATAGGATTAGTAAAACAAGTTTCAACTCGAAATAATGAGAACTGGTACCAGAACTGATAATGGCGAAGTAAAAGTGCGTACCGGAAAAGTATGGTGAAAAATAAAATAAAAACATGAAAAATCTTCGAAAAATAAGTACGTTGAGAATCCTAAGTTTGCGATTTAAATACAAAGCGTAGCTATTAGTGATAATCAATGGCAGACCCAAGTGGGTGCAGTTGTCTGCACTTGCAGGTAGGTGGGAAAAAAAATTTACATAGGGTGTGTGATTCAAGTCAAGTAAAAAAGAAATAGGAAGATTGAAAGATAGGCCCAACCCAACCAACCGCTATAATTAAAAGCTTAAAGCTTAAATCCTAACCCATTGTTTTGTCTTTCTCTTTCTTTCTTTTTTACATAAACTTTATTAGCTCCAAATCTTAATAGACATCAACGATTCCTGAAATTCAATCTTTATCAAGTGGATGAGAATCGTACGGGATTTTTCATCTTTTTTGTGAAACAAAAGTGGTCAACTTTAGATCAAATAGACATCGACAAAAGGAGAATTTTTGATCGATTAACCCCTACAATTACACTATATTTTACAAATGTCTTTTTTGTGGTGTTTATTTTTTTTAATTATCATTATCGATCATTTCATTAAAACTTTGATTGATTCATCAAAGCTTACTTTACTTTTGAAGTAGAAGGAAAAATTAGATCATGATCATGATCGTTAAAAAAAAATCAGGGGTAATGTCCCCAAACCCCCGCCCTAAATATGCAGACATAAAGAAAATTTTCTAGGTCCGCCACTGGTGATAATATAGTGTGTTTAAACTTAAACCGGCTATAAATACATCTTTTGGCTCAAAACCCTAGGTCATACACTGATGCTACGTGAACCTTGGAGGCTGACCAGCTCCTTGCACTGTTCCATTGCCTTCTCTTCTTCATTGTGTGTGCCAAGAGGCCATTTCCTTCATGAAATCTTCACCAAATACCTTGTGTGTGAGAGAGTTTGCATGGTGAGTGAGGGAAACACTTCATTTCTGAGTTGGAGTCTGTGTGAGTGGGTGTTGGGGGCTGACCTTTTGGTGGGAGCCATTTCCTAGAGTGTTGAAGCTTCAAGGTGTGACCTTTGAAGAGAAGAAACCATCCTTGAGGTGCCATTTTCGTGCATTTTATAGTCGGAACAGTAGGACTACATTGTGAGCTCCAAAAGCATTCCTTTTTCTTTTTTGAACTGTTGGTAAGCTTCACCAACCTTGATCATAAGTTTCCTTACTTAAAAATGAAGCCTTGATGCACGTAATAAGCTAAAGTTCATAACTTAACGTTGGGTAAGGTTAAACACACATAGAAATGCATGTTTATGCTTCTGGAATCGTTAAAAGAACAACCTTTGGGAGTGATATCTCGCGAAATGTAGAACTGCATTTTGTCGCGAAATATCCGAATATGATATCCGGATATGGGGTCTTGTGATATCCGAATATGGATATCCGGATATGGCCCCAACATATATCCGGATATTCTGGGAATTTTGAGGTAGTAACTGTAGTGTTCATACATAACTGTATTTGGGGTTTGGGGACTCTAGATTGGATAAGTTAAACCTCTGTTATAATTAACTAAATCATAATCTAAGTGATTAAGGTAAGGGTGTCAATATGGGTTTTGACACGCGGGTCGACCCGCGACACGACACGAAAATTCGTGTCGTGTTCATGTTGGGAAAATGACACGTAAAAAATTCGTGTCGTGTTCGTGTTGACCCGTATTTTTTTAATCATTTTTTTAATTTTTTTAATTTAGATCGAATTTTTTAATTTTTTTTGTCAATTACCATTTTGACCCCTATTTTGCGTGTTATTCGTGGCGTGTCGTGTCAACCCGAAAAAAATTCGTGTCGTGTCAGTGTTGAAGATTTTGACACGAATAAAAATTCGTGTCGTGTTCGTGTTTATGTGTTCGGGTCGTGTCAAATTCGTGTCTTGTCGAATTTGTGTCGTGTCAACCCATTTTGACACCCCTAGATTAAGGGCTTAAGGCTTTGTGAGAAGGCTAAAGACATGAAACGTAAAAGGAAAGCGTTGTCTTTATGTTGTATGCTTATAGATCATGATTGTTGATATGATTGTTGGTATAAACAGACTGTGAGAGTGCTGTTTGTGGACCTTGAGCTTGGTTGGACTCTTATTTGGATAGTTAGCTTGGTTAGATGCATCAAGGTTGAAAATCAAAAACTTTTGGTGAGAGATGAAGATGTAAATGAAAGATGGTTGAACTACTTCAACAAGCTGTTTAATGGGGATGGAGATACAAGCGAGGTGGACTTGGAGGACGCGTATGATGATATGAATAGAAGATTTGTACGCAGAATTAATACACATGAAGTTAAGGAGGCTTTAAAGAGGATGAAGACTAATAAAGTCTTGGCGCCTGATGGTGTCCCTATTGAGGTGTGGAGAGGCCTAGAGGATGTGGCAATAAAATGGTTGGCCAATCTTTTCAATAAGATTCTCCAGACAAATAAGATGTATGATGCTTGGAGGAAAAGTATGATTATGCCTATCTACAAAAACAAGGGAGATATACAGAATTGTTCAAACTATAGAGGCATTAAGCTAATGAGCCATACTATGAAGTTGTGGGAGAGAGTTATTGAACATCGCTTGAGGAGAGATACCAAGGTTTCTGTAAATCAATTTGGATTTATGGCAGGAAGATGTACCATGGAAGCCATTTTCTTGATGCGACAACTTATGGAAAGATATCGAGAAAAGAAGAAGGACATGCATATGGTGTTCATAGACCTTGAGAAAGCATACGATAGGGTTCCAAGAAAAGTTTTATGGTGGGTTCTGGAGAAGAAAAAGGTTCCATCAAAGTATGTAAAGGCAATCTAGGATATGTATGATGGGGCGACTACATGTGTAAAAGCTTGTAACGGAACATCAAATTATTTTCCTATCACGGTTGGTGTACACCAAGGGTCAGCTCTAAGTCCTTATCTCTTTGCCTTAGTTATGGATGAACTAACAAAAGATATCCAAGAGGAAGTGTCATGGTGTATGCTTTTTGCAGACGATATTGTGCTTATTGATGAGAGCAAGGAGGGTGTTAATAGAAAACTTGAATTATTGAGAAGCACATTGGAATCCAAAGGATTCACATTAAGTCGAAGCAAGACTGAGTATCTGAAGTGTGAGTTTTCTCTGGTACGAGATGGGGACTAACAGCCCGTGCATTTAAGTGGTCAAGAGGTACCCAAAAAATATGCTTTTAAATACTTGGGCTCCATTTTACAAAAAGGTGGAGATATTGATGAGGATGTAAATCACAGAATCAGAGTGGGGTGGATGAAATGACATAGTGCATCTGGGTTTTTGTGTGACCGCAAAATCACCCTCAAGTTAAAAGGAAAATCCTATAAAACGGCAGTAAGACCGACAATGCTATATGGAGCGGAATGCTGGCCAGCACATAGGCAACATGAGCATAAGATGGGAGTTGCAGAGATGAGGATGTTAAGGTGGATGTGTGGTTACACAAGGATGGATAAGATAAGAAATGAAGATATTCGACGAAAGGTCGGAGTAGTACCGGTAGCCGAGAAGATGAGAGAACATAGATTGAGGTGGTTTGGGCACGTGATGAGAAGGCCTCTAGATGCTCCTGTAAGAACAGAAGTTTGTTACCAAGAGCTCAACACAAAAAGTGGCAGAGGTCGGCCGAAACTTACTTGGGGGAAGGTAGTAAAACAAAATTTAATGGAGTGGGATATAGATTGGCGAACGGTATGGCTTAGAACGGAATGGAGAAAAGCTATAAGTATGGTGGAGGGTTAGACCCATTGTTATTCTTATGTTCCAGATGGTCCATTTTTAGTCCTTTTCCCCTTTATTTCCCCCACTTCTTCTTGTCCCTTTCTTTTTTACTTTTATTTATTTAAATATACATACACATATATATATATATATATACATATATATTATTATTATTATTTTAATTCTTGGTCCTTTATTTGAAAAAAATTGGTCTTTGGACTAGAAAATGGATTCGGGAGTCTACGAGTAGGGAAGGTATTAGCACCCTACGCCGTCCGTAAGAAAACGGTTACCTTATATCAATTGTGCAATTATTGATAAGACTTTAAATATTTGTCTGAACCCAAAGAATTAAAAAAATTGAGAGTGAAAGAATTTAAACTTCAGTATTTGTCAACCCAAATAATATTAAGCGTCAATATTTGTCTACACCGTCCGTGGTTACCTTATATTAATTGTGCAATTATTGATAAGACTTTAAATATTTGTCTCAACCCAAAGAATTAAATAATATTGATTAAAGAAAAGAAAACTAATTTTTGAAAATATATTTTTAAATAATATTGATTAAAGAAAAGAAAACTAATTTTTGAAAGTATATTTTTGTGGGAAAGATCCGCTCCGACGTATCCCTTGGTACAATAGGGAACTCAAAGCTACGTCATTCTGTAGAAGAAAATGTTTATGTGTTGATTGATTTTAATTTAAAATAAATAAAATGGATAAAAATGAAAATATTATGAGATTAACAAAGCATACAAAGAAAATTATTAACTAAAGGAGGAAATAAATGGATTTACCTCAAAGATGACCAAAACTTGGTGTATGGAGCCAAGTTGTAGAAAATCCCCCCAAATTTCCTCAAAGATGACCAAAACTTGTGTCCGGAGCCAAGTTGTAGAAAATCCCCCAAATTTCCTAGAAAGGAAAAAGAGTAGGGAAAATTGGTAAATTAAATTTTACTATGACATTAACTTAGTTTTTAAACCAAGCCTAAGTGTCTTGTATTTTGAGTCTCCAAGAGTGTGTGTAAGTGTTAGGGAAGGAATAGAGGTCTTTATATAGGGGAAATGGAGGAGGAAGAGGTGAGAGATAGACAATGTGAGACTTTATAGGAATAGTAATTTTTTCCTCAATTTGAACAGCCATTTTGCGACCACCATGTCTCACACCCGAGGGCCTAGATTGAAAATTCATCCGGTCATATTGAAATATCATATGCGAGGAACATGTCGGCCAAATCTGAGGAAGATCGGACGGTTCATTTGAGAGAAACGATTCCTGCAATACGGCTGCCTGAAACTGCATCATTTCTATCAAAGCTAACATCCTATCTTGCGGAAAATATATCTGATGCTAGGAAATTCAGATCAAGAATCTCTCCGGTCAGATTGAAGTGTCATATTGGAGGAACATGCCGACCAAATTTCAGAATAATCAGACGGTTCGTTTGAGAGAAATGGTCCTCACAATAATGCTACCTGCAGTAGAAATCACCCGGGAGACCTGTTTCGGTTTTGAATTTTTTGGGAATGGCACAGGCCTCCAATTAACAAATCCACCGTTGAATATGATGAACAAGTAGTAAAGATCTTACTAAAAAAGTTTCATCTTGATCAGACGGTGGACGAATTAGATATCGCAGTCAGAGCAAGACCTACTCATTTCCAATTCATGTTGCAAAAAATACCTCTCTTCCCTTTCTTCCTCCTTTAATTCTTTTGGTTATAAACCACAAAATATCGGACAAAAATAGGTGCTAACTTACATCCCTATGATTTTTTTTTATCCAAATTCCTCCATAACATTGTTATAAACTTAACAAATATATCTATTTTATCCTTCTTGCTAGAAAAAAATAAAGTGATGACAAAAAAAGGACCAAATATGTGAAAACTTATAACATTTACAGAAAATACTAAAAAAAAAAAGAATAAAGATCGAATATGCCTAAATCAAAAAGAAAAAAAAAATAAGGACTATAAAATAAAAGAAAAAATAAGATCAAATATGTTAAAAACTTACAAAAAGACTAAAATTAAAAAAGAAGATCTAAATAAAAAAAGAAAACAGACTGAAGACAAAAATAAAAGATGTAGAAGAAAAAATAAAAGAAAATAAAATAAAAAAGAAGAAGATCGATATATATATTTTAATTATTTACCTCTCTATAATGTTTTTTATCCAAACATTTTCTTAACACTGTTAGAAAATTAATTAATATACATATTTTACCCTTCTTTGAATAAAAAAATAAAGTGAAGACAAAAAAAGAAAAAATCAAATCAAATATCTTGGAAACTTATAACACTTAATTACATAAAAGACTGAAAGTAAAAAAAAAAACAAAAAGAACAAGCTTACCAAAAAAAAGATAGAATAAAAAAAGATCAAATATATCTAAATCAAAAAGAACAAAATAGATTAAGAAAAAAATAGAAGAAAAAATAACACCAAATATCTTAGAAACTTATAACAATAATAGAAAAGATTAAAAGTAAAAAAAATGAAAATAACTTGATTCAAAAAATAAAAAGAAAGTATGTTGAAGATAAAAAAGAAAAAATAAGACCAAATATGTCTAAATAAAAAAAAAGAATATACTAAGAAAACAATAGAAGAAAAATAAAATGAAAAAGAGAGAGTAGCTGTTTTAAGTAAGCATGCAACTTTTTCATATAAATTCGTTGTTCCATTTGCATGTTATTGTCACAGTGGATTATGTTAAATACATTTTAAATGTGTCACATTTCAATGTTGCCCTGTGCAATGCGCAACATGAGCCCTTGTCAAAAACAGTAGCCATGCAAGCGTGTATGTATCAATATAATAAAAGCTTAGAAGGGAGATTGCACTATCGAATTCACTGCCAGTCTACCGTTGCCATTATTAGCAAATATGGATTACCAGACGTGCAACTTAAAAATAATCACTACTTAATGGCTCACCTGATCAAGGTGTTTACTTTCTTGGCGCGGATGTCATACATTTTTTTTAAATTAAATTAATTAAATGTGAAATTAGGAAATAATTACATAATTGACCTAATAAGTATGAGAAAACTTAAATAACTATAGTAAGTGAATAATAATGTTGAAAGTCATTTTTTTTTTGACAAAAAGTGCAAATAACGGTATAAATGCGTACCGATGAAGTATCCCGAAAAGTTATAATAAGTATGAGAATATTCCTATAAAAATATATAGGACTAGTAAAACAAGTTTCCACTCGAAATAATGAGAATTGGTACCAGAACTGATAATGGCTAAGTAAAAGCGCGTAACGAAAAAGTATGGTGAAAAATAAAATAAAAACATAAAAAATCTTAGAAAAATAAGTACGTTGAGAATCCTAAGTTTGCGATTTAAATACAAAGCGTAGCTATTAGTAATAATTAATGGCGGACCCAAGTGGGTGCAATTGTCTGCACTTGCAGCCATAAAGTGGTTGAAAAATAGGGTGTGTGATTCAAGTCAAGTAAAAAAGAAATAGGAAGATTGAAAAATAGGCCCAACCCAACCAACCGCTACAATTAAAAACTTAAAGCTTAAGTCCTAAGCCATTGTTTTGTCTCTTTCTTTCTTTCTTTTTTACATAAACTTTATTAACTTCAAATCTTAATAGACATCAACGATTTCTGAAATTCAATCTTTATCAAGTTGTGCAATTATTGATAAGACTTTTTCTTATTTTTTGTGAAACAAAAGTGGCCAACTTTAGATCAAATAGACATCGACAAAAGGTGAATTTTTTATCAATTAACCCCTACAATTATGCTATATTTTAGGAATGTCTTTTTTTGTGGTGTTTATTTTTTTTAATTATCATTATCGATCATGATCATGATCGTTAAAAAATTAGATAATGATCATGATCGTTAAAAAAAATCGGGGGTAGCGTCCCCAAACCCCCGGCCTAAATATGCAGACATAAAGAAAATTTTCTAGGTCCGCCACCGGTGATAATATAGTGTGTTTAAACTTAAACCGGCTATAAATACATCTTTTGCCTCAAAACCCTAGGTGCTAGAAAATGGTCTTTGGACTAGAAAAAGGATTCGGGAGTCTACGAGTAGGGAAGGTATTAGCACCCTACACCGTAGATAAGAAAACGGTTACCTTATACTAATTGTGCAATTATTGATAACACTTTAAATATTTGTCTCGACCCAAAGAATTAAATAATATTGAGAGTGAAAGAATTTAAACGTCAATATTTGTCTACACCGTCCGTTAGGAAATGGTTACCTTATATTAATTGTGCAATTATTGATAAGACTTTAAATATTTGTTTCAACCCAAAGAATTAAATAATATTGATTAAAGAAAAGAAAACTAATTTTTGAAAATATATTTTTAAATAATATTGATTAAAGAAAAGAAAACTAATTTTTGAAAATATATTTTTGTGGGAAAGATCAGCTCCAACATATCCCTTAGTACAATAGGAAACTCAAAGCTACGTCATTCTGTAGAAGAAAATGTTTGTGTTGATTGATTTTAATTTAAAATAAATAAAATGGCTAAAAATCAAAAGATTATGAGATTAACAAAGCATACAAAGAAAATTATTAACTAAAGGAGGAAATAAATGGATTTACCTCAAAGATGACCAAAACTTGGTGCATGGAGCCAAGTTGTAGAAAATCCCCCCAAATTTCCTCAAAGATGACCAAAACTTGTGTCTGGAGCCAAGTTGTAGAAAATCCCCCAAATTTCCTAGAAAGGAAAAAGAGTAGGGAATATTGGTAAATTAAATTTTACTATGACATTAACTTAGTTTTTAAACCAAGCCTAAGTGTCTTGTATTTTGAGTCTCCAAGAATGTGTATAAGTGTTAGGGAAGGAATAGAGGTCTTTATATAGGGGAAAGGGAAGAGGAAGAGGTGAGAGATAGACAATGTGAGACTTTATAGGAATAGTGGTTTTTTCTTCAATTTGAACAGTCATTTTGCGACCACCATGTCTCACACCCGAGGGCCTAGATTGAAAATTCATCCGGTAATATTGAAATATCATATGCGAGGAACATGCCGGCCAAATCTGAGGAAGATCAGACGGTTCATTTGAGAGAAACGATTGCTGCAATACGGCTGCCCGAAACTGCATCATTTCTATCAAAGCTAACAGCCTATCTTGCGAAAAATATATCTGATGCTAGGAAATTCAGATCAAGAATCCCTCCGGTCAGATTGAAGTATCATATTGGAGGAACATGCCGACCAAATTTCAGAATAATCAGACGGTTCGTTTGAGAGAAATGGTCCTCGCAATAATGCTACCTGCATTATAAATCACCCGGGAGACCTGTTTCGGTTTTGAATTTTTTGGGAATGGCACAGGCCTCTAATTAACAAATCCACCCTTGAATATGATGAACAAGTAGTAAAGATTTTACTAAAAAAGTTTCAGCTTGATCAGACGGTGGACGAATTAGATATCGCAGTCAGAGCAAGACCTACTCATTTCCAATTCATGTTGCAAAAAATATCTCTCTTCCCTTTCTTCCTCCTTTAATTCTTTTGGTTATAAACCACAAAATATCGGACAAAAATAGGTGCTAACATACATCCCTATGATTTTTTTTTATCCAAATTCCTCCTTAACATTGTTATAAACTTAACAAATACTAGTGAATTACCCGTGCGATGCCCGGGGAAAAAAGAACAAAATCGTTGTCGCCGTCGTTGGTGTGTCGTCTTACTGTTAAATCCACACATTGATCTTGATATGAAACTCTTAATAATAATATCATAATAAAAAATAATTGTATTGTTATAATTTTTAACTTGAAAAGGCTGTAGCATTCAGAAAGATAAAAAAGTAAAATAAAATTTTGTAGGACGAAACGTTTAATTGTATCGAGTAACCTTCACGTCCAATTGCAAAAGTGATAAATTTGCAAAAGTGATAAATAGAATAACACTATTTTGCATGACAACAAAGAGAAAGGTTATAGTTACAACCTTTTTTGTTTACCATCTCTTACAACCATGTCTTATCACCGTTGATTTCCGTCAATCAACGGTCATCATTTATTGTAAATTAATAATTAATTAATAAGTTTAATTTGCTAAAATGATAATCGTTGATTGACGGAAATCAACGTTGATAAGACGACACACATAAAATAGTTCACAAATAACAGTGATACAATTCGGTGTTCCAGCAAAATATCTCTGACATCAGCCTGCTAACTATAAAAGAAATAAAAACAGTATATGTTAGCATAACATATGATTTAGCGAATAAAGAACAGAAGAATTGAACAGGTAATTGTCAGAAGTATTATTCAATGTGGTTTTTTGCTTTTGAATTTCAGAATCGTATTTTAAAAATACAGTATAAAAATAATCAAAATCCAACGCTAATCAACATTTGAAAAAAAATATAACTTAAGGAATGCAGATTTTACCTGTACCAAAGAGCAACGTTATATCCAATTGACTGAAGCAATATAAATTACAGTAATCTCTGAAATACTTCTTTGTAGACTATGTTAAAGGTACTGTTTGTAACACAACCATCATCATCAAGTATCAAAATCTTCAATCCTTTTTTGCTCTTTACTCGGGATAGTGCCACATATAATTGCCCATGACTAAAGACTGGCCTGGGTAGATAAATTCCAACATGAGAAAGCGATTGTCCTTGACTCTTATTGATTGTCATGGCAAACGAAACCACAAGGGGAAATTGTCTTCTTTGGAAATTTACAGGAAAAGAATGACTTGAGGAGCTCATTGTCATTCTAGGGATTAACACATTTTCTCCTATATTGCTTCCTGTAAGAACAGTTGCCTCAACCACATGATTGCCTAATCTTGTAATAAGCGATCTTGTTCCATTGCATAAACCTCTTGATTGGTCAATATTTCTTAATAGCATGACTGGAACTTTGACCTTCAAAATTAATTTATGATCTGGAAGCCCAGAACAGGAGAAGGTATTTAAGATCTCAGGTGAGAATTCATCATCCTCAAGGGAAGAATTACCGTCTTGCTTCAAAATATTATCTGAACTTAAATATATTCTTTCGTCACCTGGAATCAAAGACATTAAGTTCTCATTTAAAATAGAAACATCTGCCAATTTTGGAGTCAGAATGGCACGTTCTTTAAAGAATGTGGGTTCTAAAATATGATCCAAGATATCAGGATACACAAAATCCATTAAATCTGAAAGTGGATTCGGTGATTCTTTAATCAATAATTCATCTGGAATTGTTATAATAGATTCTCCATCCACATCATCTCCAAGAACACCATCCCCGACTTTAAGAAGCCAATCAGAAAATTCCTTTATTTCCATTAAATTGTGAGTGTCACTTCCAGAACTAAGCCGCATGTTCTTGGTCAAAGTTAATAAATGACAATGAGACCAAAGACAAGAAGAATTAATGGTTGCATGGACTATATCTTGTCTGCTTCCATGAGGAACAACAGGTAAGATTTGCCTGAAGTCACCCCCAAGAACAACAACTTTCCCACCAAATGGTTTATCAACACAACTTGAATCAGAAAATCTAAGAACATCTCTAAGTGTTTTGTCTAGAGCCTCAAAGCAAAATCTGTGTACCATTGGAGCTTCATCCCATATGATTAGCTTTGTTTTCGCTAGCAATTCGGCAATATTAGAATTCTGCCGTATATTACATGTTGAATCCTCGGTGATCTGAATTGGAATACGAAATCTAGAGTGTGCTGTCCGGCCTCCAGGAAGCAAAAGTGATGCAATCCCGCTAGAAGCAACATTAAGTACAATTTCGCCTTTTGATCTAATGGATGCTGACAATGTATTCCAAATAAATGTCTTTCCTGTACCACCAAAGCCATATAGAAAAAAGAATCCCCCTGTACCCACTGAAACTGCCGAAATTATCTTGTCATAGACAACTTTTTGCTCATCTGTAAGGGAACTCATTAGTCTTTTATGTTCTTTAACCAAAAACAATCTGTCATACAATAATTCATCAAGCACTAAGCGGTTGTGCATATCAAGCAAAGATACAACAGTGATGCAGGGCATTGAAGGGTACAGACTATTTACTTTTGTTTCAAAAAAAATTATTTACCGTAAAAAAATATTTCCCAAAGAAGTAAGTTTTCAAGACATCCTCTAGTGTGAACAAAAAGCTGAGATTTAAGGAGAATGCGACACCTCAGCTAACTTTCCAAAATTTGGTTCTACTTTCTATATAGTAAGATGGTTAAGTTTCCAAAACAACCCGTATCAGCACTACAACTATTTTTAATACATTCAATGAATACATAGAAAATTTCAAAACATCTTTTAATTATTTTAACTTTTCCAACCCATTTCACGTTGAAAGTTTAAATTTTGAATCCAGAATCGAGAAGCCCATTAATACATCTGTCTGCCACCTATAAAAAATAATTGTACAGACTATTTACTTTTGTTTCAAAAAAAATTATTTACCGTAAAAAAATATTTCCCAAAGAAGTAAGTTTTCAAGACATCCTCTAGTGTGAACAAAAAGCTGAGATTTAAGGAGAATGCGACACCTCAGCTAACTTTCCAAAATTTGGTTCTACTTTCTATATAGTAAGATGGTTAAGTTTCCAAAACAACCCGTATCAGCACTACAACTATTTTTAATACATTCAATGAATACATAGAAAATTTCAAAACATCTTTTAATTATTTTAACTTTTCCAACCCATTTCACGTTGAAAGTTTAAATTTTGAATCCAGAATCGAGAAGCCCATTAATACATCTGTCTGCCACCTATAAAAAATAATTGTACAGACTATTTACTTTTGTTTCAAAAAAAATTATTTACCGTAAAAAAATATTTCCCAAAGAAGTAAGTTTTCAAGACATCCTCTAGTGTGAACAAAAAGCTGATGAGATTTAAGGAGAATGCGACACCTCAGCTAACTTTCCAAAATTTGGTTCTACTTTCTATATAGTAAGATGGTTAAGTTTCCAAAACAACCCGTATCAGCACTACAACTATTTTTAATACATTCAATGAATACATAGAAAATTTCAAAACATCTTTTAATTATTTTAACTTTTCCAACCCATTTCACGTTGAAAGTTTAAATTTTGAATCCAGAATCGAGAAGCCCATTAATACATCTGTCTGCCACCTATAAAAAATAATTGTACAGACTATTTACTTTTGTTTCAAAAAAAATTATTTACCGTAAAAAAATATTTCCCAAAGAAGTAAGTTTTCAAGACATCCTCTAGTGTGAACAAAAAGCTGAGATTTAAGGAGAATGCGACACCTCAGCTAACTTTCCAAAATTTGGTTCTACTTTCTATATAGTAAGATGGTTAAGTTTCCAAAACAACCCGTATCAGCACTACAACTATTTTTAATACATTCAATGAATACATAGAAAATTTCAAAACATCTTTTAATTATTTTAACTTTTCCAACCCATTTCACGTTGAAAGTTTAAATTTTGAATCCAGAATCGAGAAGCCCATTAATACATCTGTCTGCCACCTATAAAAAATAATTGTACAGACTATTTACTTTTGTTTCAAAAAAAATTATTTACCGTAAAAAAATATTTCCCAAAGAAGTAAGTTTTCAAGACATCCTCTAGTGTGAACAAAAAGCTGAGATTTAAGGAGAATGCGACACCTCAGCTAACTTTCCAAAATTTGGTTCTACTTTCTATATAGTAAGATGGTTAAGTTTCCAAAACAACCCGTATCAGCACTACAACTATTTTTAATACATTCAATGAATACATAGAAAATTTCAAAACATCTTTTAATTATTTTAACTTTTCCAACCCATTTCACGTTGAAAGTTTAAATTTTGAATCCAGAATCGAGAAGCCCATTAATACATCTGTCTGCCACCTATAAAAAATAATTGTACAGACTATTTACTTTTGTTTCAAAAAAAATTATTTACCGTAAAAAAATATTTCCCAAAGAAGTAAGTTTTCAAGACATCCTCTAGTGTGAACAAAAAGCTGAGATTTAAGGAGAATGCGACACCTCAGCTAACTTTCCAAAATTTGGTTCTACTTTCTATATAGTAAGATGGTTAAGTTTCCAAAACAACCCGTATCAGCACTACAACTATTTTTAATACATTCAATGAATACATAGAAAATTTCAAAACATCTTTTAATTATTTTAACTTTTCCAACCCATTTCACGTTGAAAGTTTAAATTTTGAATCCAGAATCGAGAAGCCCATTAATACATCTGTCTGCCACCTATAAAAAATAATTGTACAGACTATTTACTTTTGTTTCAAAAAAAATTATTTACCGTAAAAAAATATTTCCCAAAGAAGTAAGTTTTCAAGACATCCTCTAGTGTGAACAAAAAGCTGAGATTTAAGGAGAATGCGACACCTCAGCTAACTTTCCAAAATTTGGTTCTACTTTCTATATAGTAAGATGGTTAAGTTTCCAAAACAACCCGTATCAGCACTACAACTATTTTTAATACATTCAATGAATACATAGAAAATTTCAAAACATCTTTTAATTATTTTAACTTTTCCAACCCATTTCACGTTGAAAGTTTAAATTTTGAATCCAGAATCGAGAAGCCCATTAATACATCTGTCTGCCACCTATAAAAAATAATTGTACAGACTATTTACTTTTGTTTCAAAAAAAATTATTTACCGTAAAAAAATATTTCCCAAAGAAGTAAGTTTTCAAGACATCCTCTAGTGTGAACAAAAAGCTGAGATTTAAGGAGAATGCGACACCTCAGCTAACTTTCCAAAATTTGGTTCTACTTTCTATATAGTAAGATGGTTAAGTTTCCAAAACAACCCGTATCAGCACTACAACTATTTTTAATACATTCAATGAATACATAGAAAATTTCAAAACATCTTTTAATTATTTTAACTTTTCCAACCCATTTCACGTTGAAAGTTTAAATTTTGAATCCAGAATCGAGAAGCCCATTAATACATCTGTCTGCCACCTATAAAAAATAATTGTACAGACTATTTACTTTTGTTTCAAAAAAAATTATTTACCGTAAAAAAATATTTCCCAAAGAAGTAAGTTTTCAAGACATCCTCTAGTGTGAACAAAAAGCTGAGATTTAAGGAGAATGCGACACCTCAGCTAACTTTCCAAAATTTGGTTCTACTTTCTATATAGTAAGATGGTTAAGTTTCCAAAACAACCCGTATCAGCACTACAACTATTTTTAATACATTCAATGAATACATAGAAAATTTCAAAACATCTTTTAATTATTTTAACTTTTCCAACCCATTTCACGTTGAAAGTTTAAATTTTGAATCCAGAATCGAGAAGCCCATTAATACATCTGTCTGCCACCTATAAAAAATAATTGTACAGACTATTTACTTTTGTTTCAAAAAAAATTATTTACCGTAAAAAAATATTTCCCAAAGAAGTAAGTTTTCAAGACATCCTCTAGTGTGAACAAAAAGCTGAGATTTAAGGAGAATGCGACACCTCAGCTAACTTTCCAAAATTTGGTTCTACTTTCTATATAGTAAGATGGTTAAGTTTCCAAAACAACCCGTATCAGCACTACAACTATTTTTAATACATTCAATGAATACATAGAAAATTTCAAAACATCTTTTAATTATTTTAACTTTTCCAACCCATTTCACGTTGAAAGTTTAAATTTTGAATCCAGAATCGAGAAGCCCATTAATACATCTGTCTGCCACCTATAAAAAATAATTGTACAGACTATTTACTTTTGTTTCAAAAAAAATTATTTACCGTAAAAAAATATTTCCCAAAGAAGTAAGTTTTCAAGACATCCTCTAGTGTGAACAAAAAGCTGAGATTTAAGGAGAATGCGACACCTCAGCTAACTTTCCAAAATTTGGTTCTACTTTCTATATAGTATAAGATGGTTAAGTTTCCAAAACAACCCGTATCAGCACTACAACTATTTTTAATACATTCAATGAATACATAGAAAATTTCAAAACATCTTTTAATTATTTTAACTTTTCCAACCCATTTCACGTTGAAAGTTTAAATTTTGAATCCAGAATCGAGAAGCCCATTAATACATCTGTCTGCCACCTATAAAAAATAATTGTACAGACTATTTACTTTTGTTTCAAAAAAAATTATTTACCGTAAAAAAATATTTCCCAAAGAAGGGTTCTACTTTCTATATAACAAGATGGTTAAGTTTCCAAAACAACCCGTATCAGCACTACAACTATTTTTAATACATTCAATGAATACATAGAAAATTTCAAAACATCTTTTAATTATTTTAACTTTTCCAACCCATTTCACGTTGAAAGTTTAAATTTTGAATCCAGAATCGAGAAGCCCATTAATACATCTGTCTGCCACCTATAAAAAATAATTGTACAGACTATTTACTTTTGTTTCAAAAAAAATTATTTACCGTAAAAAAATATTTCCCAAAGAAGTAAGTTTTCAAGACATCCTCTAGTGTGAACAAAAAGCTGAGATTTAAGGAGAATGCGACACCTCAGCTAACTTTCCAAAATTTGGTTCTACTTTCTATATAGTAAGATGGTTAAGTTTCCAAAACAACCCGTATCAGCACTACAACTATTTTTAATACATTCAATGAATACATAGAAAATTTCAAAACATCTTTTAATTATTTTAACTTTTCCAACCCATTTCACGTTGAAAGTTTAAATTTTGAATCCAGAATCGAGAAGCCCATTAATACATCTGTCTGCCACCTATAAAAAATAATTGTACAGACTATTTACTTTTGTTTCAAAAAAAATTATTTACCGTAAAAAAATATTTCCCAAAGAAGTAAGTTTTCAAGACATCCTCTAGTGTGAACAAAAAGCTGAGATTTAAGGAGAATGCGACACCTCAGCTAACTTTCCAAAATTTGGTTCTACTTTCTATATAGTAAGATGGTTAAGTTTCCAAAACAACCCGTATCAGCACTACAACTATTTTTAATACATTCAATGAATACATAGAAAATTTCAAAACATCTTTTAATTATTTTAACTTTTCCAACCCATTTCACGTTGAAAGTTTAAATTTTGAATCCAGAATCGAGAAGCCCATTAATACATCTGTCTGCCACCTATAAAAAATAATTGTACAGACTATTTACTTTTGTTTCAAAAAAAATTATTTACCGTAAAAAAATATTTCCCAAAGAAGTAAGTTTTCAAGACATCCTCTAGTGTGAACAAAAAGCTGAGATTTAAGGAGAATGCGACACCTCAGCTAACTTTCCAAAATTTGGTTCTACTTTCTATATAGTAAGATGGTTAAGTTTCCAAAACAACCCGTATCAGCACTACAACTATTTTTAATACATTCAATGAATACATAGAAAATTTCAAAACATCTTTTAATTATTTTAACTTTTCCAACCCATTTCACGTTGAAAGTTTAAATTTTGAATCCAGAATCGAGAAGCCCATTAATACATCTGTCTGCCACCTATAAAAAATAATTGTACAGACTATTTACTTTTGTTTCAAAAAAAATTATTTACCGTAAAAAAATATTTCCCAAAGAAGTAAGTTTTCAAGACATCCTCTAGTGTGAACAAAAAGCTGAGATTTAAGGAGAATGCGACACCTCAGCTAACTTTCCAAAATTTGGTTCTACTTTCTATATAGTAAGATGGTTAAGTTTCCAAAACAACCCGTATCAGCACTACAACTATTTTTAATACATTCAATGAATACATAGAAAATTTCAAAACATCTTTTAATTATTTTAACTTTTCCAACCCATTTCACGTTGAAAGTTTAAATTTTGAATCCAGAATCGAGAAGCCCATTAATACATCTGTCTGCCACCTATAAAAAATAATTGTACAGACTATTTACTTTTGTTTCAAAAAAAATTATTTACCGTAAAAAAATATTTCCCAAAGAAGTAAGTTTTCAAGACATCCTCTAGTGTGAACAAAAAGCTGAGATTTAAGGAGAATGCGACACCTCAGCTAACTTTCCAAAATTTGGTTCTACTTTCTATATATAGTAAGATGGTTAAGTTTCCAAAACAACCCGTATCAGCACTACAACTATTTTTAATACATTCAATGAATACATAGAAAATTTCAAAACATCTTTTAATTATTTTAACTTTTCCAACCCATTTCACGTTGAAAGTTTAAATTTTGAA
>JAVKPL010003048.1:0-18744 GCA_032173675.1 Gastrolobium villosum
TGAGAAATAAGCCAATTCCGATGATCAAGATTCAATGGGAAGGCAGGACGCCTGAGGAGGCTACTTGGGAGCGTGAGGATGAGATTCTCCGTTTATATCCTGAGTTTGTTTCCAAGTATGATCCTAATTTTGCGGACAAAATCCTAAAAGGTGGGGAAGAGTATAATAACCCTCACATGTAGTGTTGGATTTAATTATGAAGTAATAATTTTAATCATGAAATTGAGGAATAATTATAACGAAAGTAAAAGAAAAAGAAATAAAGTCACCTGGGGTGAAAAAGGAGTTAAAATGACAGTTAAGTGGTAGAAATGCGGGTAAATAAAGTTACCCTAAAGTGAAAAGTAAAATTATAAATATTACCTTAAAAGTATTCTGGACTAATGTGCAAAGTTTGGGAACGAATGGAGGTGCATAGATAGATAAGATTTTACCCAATCAAAGTACTTAAGTTTTTAAGTTTGAAATAGCTTTATTTTCTTCTCTCCGCGTGCGTTCCTTTTCCTTCTTTCCTGTTCCTCGACAGAAGCTCATTTCCATGGCTTGAGAGCTTTTGATTTTTCAAAAATCATAACTCTCTCATTTCTCAACGAAATGCATCCGTTCCTAAGCCAAAACCGCTTCAACTCTTCTCCTATTTCTAAATCATAGCTCATTTCCGGTTGGGTTTTATTGTGGAAAGAGATATCCTCATCCAAAATTTCGTGGGTTGTGTGTTTGGGTTGTTTGAGAGGTTCCCGCTCCATGGAAGCTTGAAAGGAGCTGCTCTCATCGTTTTAGGGTGATGTGTGGGGAGTTTTCAACTCTTAAAACTCCATTTTCTTGAAATTTTCGAATTTAGGGTTATGATGAATAGTGACCATCTGAAAATTGATATTTTAGGAGATTAATAATGATTGGTTGTTATTGTTTCATGTTGTATAATTGATCTCAACGTTGTTTTGAGCTATTTCCATGAATAGGTATCCATATTCGCTTGAGTTGGAGATTTGTGGATTTTTCGCATTGAGGTAAGTCATGGTATGGATAGTTAGAGAGTGATTTGGACGTGGCTCCCTTTGTTAAATATGCTTGGGATTGGTTCCCGAAAAAAGAAAAATTATGAAATGGTCGTTTAGGAAACTTTGATAAATTGGAATAAAAATCAAGTGTAGGCTTCTTGTATGTGTAGTCTTGGAAATTTAACGTGGTAGACTGGTATATAGGAATACTGATTGTATTCACATCTTGGAACTAGGTTGTGACTTTGTAAAAGATCGTGACTCTATGGACACGAGAATTATTGGAGGACATTGCTTGCCAGGTAAGCTTTTGGTCCTTGGGATTAATCCCCCGTTTGTTCCACCAGACTCCGAGGGAGGATAGTAGTCTGATATGGTATGTTGAAAACAAATTGTTATATGTTGCATGTATATGTATGTATGTTTGTGTGCCACACAAGACGGTGTTTCCTTGTGTGAGGCATAAGACAATGTTTCCTTATGCATAGTATGAGACGATGTTTCCTCATACGGTATGTTGCAAGATGGTGTTTCCATGCGTAATACATACTTGTTATATTCTCTGCCAGTAGGATTATATTATTGCACACTGCATTGTTATACATATTCTGATGCATGCATGGATTTTTATACTGTGATTATACCAGAAGTGAGCTTAGGGGTGGAGGAGCCCTCCAAGGGTCCCTAGCTTACTGAGGTAATTATATTATCTCACCCCGTGTTATGGGGATCACCATTTCAGGTACAGGAGCTGATGGTGCCGAGGCATCGCGTGGCAAGAGGCCAGATGAGAGATATTACTTGACATGATTGTCAGGGTCTTGTGGATACTTAGATTTGTACCTGACATACCTTATTTTGAGTTGTACATGCCATGTATTTTTGAGAGCATAGGAGATGTATATGTCATGTCGATAGTTTGTATATGCTATTAGTTATGCATGCTCATGTCTATGTTACTTATTTAATTGCGTCTCTTTTGTTTATTTGATGTAACTATATAAGTAACATCATGAATATTATTTTGAGACAGTGTGATATTGAGATAGCCTATGCCATGGATGACTGGGTAATATGGTATATGTCTGGATTATATTAAACTATCAATCAGGTGGAAATTATCATAGTGAGAATTATCCCCAGTAGTCCAAAATACAGAGAAAATGTTGTCCGTTTTATTTTGGCCATGGAAGTAAAAAAAAGGGTTTGCAATACATAAGCAAAAAGATAAAATTTATTTAGTTAGCTTCCGCATTAATTAAGTTGAGCATGCTGCGCTTATTATCATATGAATGTTAATTAACCGGCTGCAGATGGGACGTTACAGGGGGAGGTGTTTGAGTACGTAATTTAAAAGCTTGAGAGACTAAACTATAAATTTTATAACTGGAGGGGTTATTATGTGAATGCTTTAGTTCTTACATGGTGGATCTATGGTCTCTCTCTCCTTTTTTTTATTTTTTCTAGAATTTAAGGAACTAAATTATTTGACCTAAGGGAAAAATAAATCTTATGTTGTAGGAGATTTCTAATCTTATGTCATAGATACATTAAGTGTGAGTCTCATCTATTTAAAAAAAAATAAAAAAGTAAAAAATGAGTGGCACACCTTTTTATGGTGTGTATAGGAAGGATTTATTTTCTCACGCAACATTCAAAAAACAAATCCCTTGACCTAATAGTGATAATTCCGTTGGTGTATGAGAACTGAGCACTATAAATGAAAGAATTTCGGTTTGATCTCCCATGCTACCTTTGGGATGAGCTTAATCTTTATATGCTTCACATCCCGAACTAGACTCATAATTGGCTTTAAAAATTGAAGCTCGTAGGAATAACACACACAAGAGAGCATACACCAGTAGGTAATTAGGGTTAATGTCAATCAAAAAAAAAAAAAACTAAATTATTTGCTAATAATTAACGTTGATGCCACAACTTGTAAGACATATCCTCGAAGTGGACAAAATTTCTTTTGACAGCCTAAATTTACATTCAAAACTGGATATAGCTAACTGAAGAGGGGAGAAAACATATAGCGTGCGCTGTGTAAAACGAAATACAAGTTACAGAGGAACATGAAAAACTAGATGGAGTAGGTACGACATACAAACAACAATATCCTAGTACATTTTTCAACCCTTCTTCAAGCGACTAGTTTTTTCTCGGAGAATGTAAGCCAGATGAAGAGGCTTTGGAAATTACAGATATTATGGAATGAAAAGCATTGGCCGCTATCTTGGATTTAATCTGACCTCTTTTTGGAAGTGGCTTTTTCCCTCTGAACCTGTTCCTGTTGGCAACTTCTGCAGCTGGAACATGACCGACTCTGTTGTTCATTCTCTTAATTATGCCACCTAAAACAAACTGATATATCTTGAATGTAGTAGGTAGTGTGTGTTTCTTAAAATTGGGATAAGAGGAACGTAAGGTCCATGAGTTTATATAGAACCCTGGATAAGCTTATCGTAAGTTCAAGTGATTGCAGATTTAATATTTGAAGGAAGGTGAAGCAGTTCTGTTTCACGGGTGGGGGTTGGGAAGCATGCCAGCTATTTTGTATGACTCTACAAGATTCCTTTCAGCTCAACGAAGGACAAATTGAGCTTCGAATCCATAGGTTTGATTTAGGGTGACCCCAAAAATAAACCATCATAGGCGTATGTAGCTTCAGAGAGACAATATGGTTGTTTTAACGAACACGTGCGGGGTAAATGCGAAGATGTCTTGTGTCTGGTAATGGGATTTATTTAGTGCATTGTTTTTTCTTGGGCAGATGCGTTTGTTTAATATTTCATATACCTATTGGTTCCGAATCAGGGAGCAAGGTGTATTCTATATCTATAAGTGTTGTTGTCCTCATTTTCAGTGTAAATTACAAGGCTAGCTGGCTATATGTATATATTAATATTACTAGACAGCCTGCTGATCAAGCAAATATTAATATACTCTGATATTAAATATTGAAGATGATGCTGCTGCGTCACATGGTCATGAAACTTGTTTCGCAGGTATTAAATACGATCACCGTGCACAATCTTCTGACAAGTACGAATAAATATCCAAAAAAAGATTTGGCTCTTTCCATTTTATCTTACTTTCTCACAGTTTCTGTTATGTTGAATTAGCCTTCCCGTCATGGTTGTCTTGTCTAGGTGGTGTTTGCTTGACCCAAATGTATAATAAGGGGAAGATTCAAGACAGCCTCCTGTTTGGCTAGACATAAGGACATGGATAGATAGAACTTGTCTATATTCGCTATTCAGTTGTTTCAGCACTTCTAAAATGTAATTGAACCTAACGCAATGAATGGAGTAGATAATTAATTCTTTGATTGTGACCGCCATAACCATAGACCCCATAGGGTATCGCTGGCGAGCTTAACCCAATTCTACCACAAAACTACTCAAATCTCTCATCACTGGAATAATCCAAATTTCTCACCACCAGAATAATCCTAGTAACTTACGGACCACTATCTCTTTACTCAAAATAAAATGTATGTAGTGGTACATTCTTCAAATTTCGTTTGTCCTCATTCAAACAGTCCAAAAACAAAAAATGCTGAATCTGCTAAATACATGCAAGGAGTTAAAATAGATTAAAATCATCCATGGATGAACCAACTGTGAGGAGAAATGAAAGAGAATGTATATCGCGATAAATAATTAAAGCATAACTGTTAATTTGTCTGTTGACGACTAAAATTATCCCATGTCATGTCAAATGAAAAAATAGATAATCAATTCCCAATCTGATTAATTTTATCAGCTACAAATGCGTAAAGATCAATGCCTGATGCCATCGTAAGAGTCATCCCCTTTCCTAGTGATGTACATGGGACGAACCGAAACGAATTGGTTTAAATGGTTTGGTTTGGAAGTGGTTCGATTCGATTGGAGACCGGTTCCCTCTTTTTGAAAAGAAAAAAAATTTAAAAATTTAAATAATAAAGTTATAAAAATTAATTTGGTTCAGTTTGGAAATGGTTCAATTCGGTTCGGAAATGGTTCGGTTCTTAAATTGGTTCTAAAAATCGGTTCGGTTCATGAATCGGTTCTTTAAAAATCGGTTTGGTTCGTGAACTGATTTTTAAAAACCGGTTACTTTATGGGCGATTCGGTTCGACCCAATTTTTTGATTTTTTTGCACTCCCAGGACTAAAACTGTACAATTGAAGTGGCATAGCATTGTGACAACAACAGGATCTATTAGCATAGGAATGACATTAGTGCACATTCAATGAATGTTTGGATTGTTTGGAAGAAATGATCTTAGTGGGACAAATGAAATAATTATTGTCCATCACAGCCGAGTAAAATGATAAATTGTTCCGTAACAATACTACCTTGGCACTCGTAGCCATGGTTGAGAATAAAAGTAAATTGTTCAATAACAGTATTATTATCTTGGTAACAGTTGTTGAGGGTGAGATAAGTGTCGGCCGTGACAGCAAGGGACGAGAAATCAGGAAAAAACAACACACGAGGTAAAGTAGTAATTGAAAGAATTCCATATCCGACCAAGGAAGGAGGTAATATTCTTAGATTTCACGTCAAGTCAGAAACAGTAAAGCAAATGGAGAAAGCTAAACAAACTAGGCACTGATTCTTTGCCTGAAGCTAGAGAAAGCTCTCTGTTCTTTTCGTCGATCAAGTCACAAAGGCAGCTATATATTAGAGAGTTGCCATTAAATGTCTCTGGTAATGCTTCGGTTAGAAAAATTTGAAAATGAATGCTGTAGTTAGATTCCCAGCCAAAGCTTCATGCCATGGCACAGGAATAAACTCCAACATCACAAAGAGGCTCACCCCCAGCAAAAGAACATGCAACTTGCACTCAGACAAAATGAAGATGCAACAACGCAGCATCTGTTTCAAGAAGAATATTCTAAAAAAATCTTGGGATAACAATAGAATTACAGCCATACCATCAGATAGAGACCCCAAGACTGGGCAAAACTCATTGTCCCCAGCAGAAACAGTAGATAGATTTTACACATGCATCAATGAGAAAGAGCTACGACAATTGGGCAAATGCATATCTCAAGATGCTTGCTTTGATGACTGTGCCTTCATCAAACCATTCCAAGGAAAGAAGGTTTGTATCCGAACCATACATTTTACCCAACATAAGCCACGGTTGATTGCATCAAGTAAAAATAGCTAGACTACGTACATAGTCTAAAAATAACATTGCAGGAAGTGATGCGCTTTCTAGAGCAGCTTACTGATAGCATGGGCCAGAATGTGAAATTCAGAGTGAGGCATATATGCGAGGGAGATGATTTTACTGTTACAGCGATCTGGCACTTGGGTCATATTCCTTTCCTACATTTTACTACTGTTATCTTAACTATTTACTGAATGATCCAAGGCTTGATGACAATCTTTGTGGTATGGTAGAATGGAAAAAGGAACAGATCCCATTCACCAGAGGTTGCAGCTTCTTCAAGTTATCAAAAGAAGGAGAAAACATGATCATTCGGTACGTATAAAAACAATTAACTTCTTAACATTACTCAATTGTATCAAATAAAACAAATACTCACCATAAAACTATAATTCAGGATAGCTGAAGTATTAATTGAATCACCGGTCAAACCTGGAAGCATAGTTTTGGTAACTCCGAAAAAACAGACTGACTCTTATAAGCATTCTGATTCCTATGATAATGAAAGCATCTTTTATTTTTATTTTTCACCTTGACGCACTATCATCTAATATCTGATAATCCTATGGTATTTTGTTTCCTTTTGGATCTATTCAATTGGCTTTTCCCCTTGAGAAATTCAGACTCTGTTGAAGACCGTGACTTCATTATTTGATGAGTTTCCAAATGTAGCTCAGTGTGAGTCAGCGTTACTAGGTTTTTTATTTCCTATTAATCACCCAACATATCCATTAATATATGTGTGTTCCTGCAGGGTTCTTAAGAAGTCATCATGGAATACTAAAATGGGCATTGAAAATTTACAATATATTTGTATCGCCCTTGCTTAATCCACTACTAGATAGTTACATAAAGCTATGGAGCTTCATGGTTCGATTGCTTAGCTATGCATTCAATATTGTGATTTTTGTTTCTAAGATTTTCTTCAAGTAGAGAGCACACTACCCCTAAATAAGAACTGCATGCACTAGAGGGAATGATCTCATATCACTTGCCATCATCATCGGTGCCGCGGTTCCACCATGTCTCTAACAACGAGAAAGCAACCAACGGTCCTATAACAGGAGGAAGTGGTGGAGGCCTGCTAAAGGTGACTATTGGGTCAATCATCTCTTTAGTAGCTAGCCCCATTTCTCCAGATTCATTGTTCACTTGTTTATTAGGCGTTGAAGTCGCCAATATACCTGTTTCAAGTACAAAATTTTATTTCGTAAATTTTCTTATATTTGCCAGTTCCCATAATCTAACGAGTAACAATTGCTTTCCCAAGAACAAGAGATAAATAAATAGATAGAACCGAGAATGTAAAAAATAAGTCAATGTCAATCAACACGATCTTTACACTATAGGCATCAAAGATATTTCACACTACCTCGTGATCCATTCAAATGGTTCATACGCTTGAATCTGTATATTGCGGGCTGCAGTAGTAGTTGAATAAGTCCCCGCATGTACACTATAATTACCGTGCTGTCCCTGCAATAATCGAAGAAAACAAGCTTTATATTACTAAAATATTCCCTCATGAGAATAATTTAATCAGAACAACTGCAACATAGGAAAAGCCCGATAAACGGCATTATTAGACTAAACATTATTATTTATTATTCTCAGTTAGAAACTACACATTAATTCTTGCAACAACTATGATGAGGTAAAAAGTTGATGTTAACAGGATAATCCAATACATGAAGCTAGCCATATCACAAAAATACAAGAGTATCTCCTTTTGATAAAGCATCTAGAAATAACTTCGAAATAGGAAATTGGGCAACCGATAACAGTATTGTTTTGGTCTGCAGAAAAGAGAAACGAAAAATCGTTGATATTGAATATTAAATGGAATGGCATAAATACACTTCTCATATGCCACAAGAAAAACATGGATGATTATGGACTATACAATAATACGATTCTTGGCACCCATTTAATTTAAAACTCTTTTTTAAAAAAGAAAGAAAGAAAGAAAGAAAAGATGAACAAAAATTAAAACGAAATAAAGAAAGAAATTGGAAACTATGCCACCAACGGAATCCTTGTATTGCATCTCATGAGTTTATGACTACAATTATAAATACCGAACGCTGCTTCAATGATCGTATTGGTATACATCGCAATCATGAATACTGCTAAAGGAGTAAAAGAATCAACAAGTTTATCTACACACGAGATCATGATCATACAATTTGGTGAAATTATTTTGGCAATAAAAGTTGAGAAATTAAATTAAGACAAAGTCTCAGAAACAAACGAAAAGCTTTTACAATATATTTAGATGATCAAAAGAGTAAGCGGAAGACTTACAAAAAAGGTTCAATCTCGATGGTTAAGAATAGGGAATTGTAGGAAACACAATCAGAACTCAGCAGAACAAACGAGTTCGCGATCGCAGTGGCTCGTCTGAGTCTGAACAACAAGACGTGCCACCGGAAATAGATAGTTCCCGAAGTTTCCGGACTTCAATTTTATAAAGACACGTGTGCCAGGGGTTCAAAATCTAGATGCAGATACCTTTTTTTTTTTTTGATTTGGGTTGCTATTAGAATGTAACAGTACATTACAAAAAAGGGTATTTGTATTTGAGTGTTTATAGTTTGGGCTGGAAACATCATCAGTGGTCTGTGAGCCCAGAGCTTTGAAAGATGGGTTGATATTATAAATAGTGAATGCCCAAATCATAACAAATTGCAAAAAGGGTGTTTTCGCGGGCTTCAATTCAATGTGTCGCGCCACAGCCTCTTCATGGAAAGAATGGTCGTCCAAAAGAGAAGGACCAGCTACTCCTAACCTATTTTCTTTTACCCGGGAATTGGGAATTTGGGATGAATTCGGAAATCATGGCTCATTTTATTTATATATTTCTTATTTAATTTATGAAATTTAATTATTTATCACTCATACTTCATTTATTAACCATTATTTACGTGATGACTGATGATAATAGTGCCAAGAAAGAAGGCTTTTTTACCATTGTACCCTTTATATAATAATTAATTACCAAATTGACCTTGATTATAAACTATTTCAAAAATTTAACCTCACCTGAAAACATAACACCAATCTGCCCTTGTTTGACCAAGCCTACCCGGGTACCCCTTCCCTACCCGGGTAGATTTTGAAAAAATTTATCTACCCGGGTAGGGAGGCGGGTACCCGGGTACATTTCTTGAATCTGGAAAATGCTTGAATTATTTACCCGGGTAGGGAGGCGGGTACCCGGGTAAATAATCCAGATTGAAAAACGAGCAAGGATAGTGCCATGCCAACTGAAGAACAACAACTTCAAATTGAAAATGCCAAACTCAAAGATGAAGTTTGTGTCCACAAAACTCAAAAAACATAGGTTATAATTACTTTTCTGGTTTTCTTTATATATAAAATCCAGATTGAAAATTACACTCTTAGAACATTTGTTGGTAGAGAAATATACCCAGGTACGCAATTGTCGCTGTCTTCAGTGCCTGCCTCAGAAGTTGCGGTTTTCGGTCATCAAAGCTCAATGTCACGTGAAACGTTAACATTAAAAATAAAACAAAACCAAAACTTGACCTATTATACAGAGCAACTTAACAAAAAAGAGGTCTAAAAAATAAGATAGTTTGATCGTTGTTGTAGAGAGAAATGGCTGGTAATGCAAATAGGAGATTGGGCGTGGCTGTGGATTTCTCACCATGCAGCGTCAAAACACTAAAATGGACGGTGGATAATGTTGTCAAAGAAGGGGATCACCTCATTCTTGTTATCATTCGCACCTCAGAATACTACGAGCACAGCGAGATGCAGCTCTGGGAAGCCACCGACTCACGTTAGTAATCTCTGTTACCATGCTTCTATACGTGTTGCAATTCATGTACCCGAAATATATATAGGAGCTTATAGAACAAGAATTTCAATTCGGAGTTGTTGTTCTTCAGTTGGCATGGCACCATCTCTACTTGTTTTTCAATCTGGGTTATTTACCCGGGTACCCGCCTCCCTACCCGGGTAAATAATTCAAGCATTTTTTCAGATTTAAGAAATATACCCGGGTACCCCCTCCCTACCCGGGTAGATAAAATTTTTCAAAATCTACCCGGGTAGGGAAGGGGTACCCGGGTAGGCTTGGTCAAACAGGGGCAGATTGATGTTATGTTTTCAAGTAAGGTTAAATTTTTGAAATAGTTTACAATCAAGGTTAATTTGGTAATTAATTATTACATAAGGGCTACAATGGTAAAAAAGCTCAAGAAAGAATGTTATAACAAATATAACAAATATATGGTATAAAAATGTTATAACAATGAGAAATATATTTCTCATGTTACAGGAATTTGTGTAATCATTTTTTAACTACGTATTCTTGAAAGTACATAATTAAAAAAAAGTTAGCAATAGTTTTTAATTATGTGTTCCTGGATACACATAATTAAAAAAATAAATTAAATATAATTATATATTTCCGGGAATACATATAACAGCTTACCAAAAAAAACCCTATAACAATATGCCAAATTTGTTTTATTTTAAAAATGGGGTCTAATAATATTAAAATTGTTAATCATAAACTAATTGTGAATTAATTAATAACTTGCCAAAGGATTCCTGTGGCCTACAAGATCCCTGCCCACCGGACTCTGTGTAAGTAACTCCCTTCTTCTAACCTTTTTCAGAGGAATACGAGCATTAATGGGTCCATATTCAACTCCAACAACAGACCAGCCTAATGCTATTTTATTGTTTCATTTTTTTATTCTCTTTTAACTTTTAAAGCTGTATGCAAAATAATCAAAAAATTAAATCGAATCATGAACCGAACCAAACCGCTTTTAAAATAATTGATTTTTAAAAATCGGTTCATGAACCGAACCGGTTTTTGAATAACCAGCTCATGAACCGAATCAGTTTAAGAACCGAACCATTTCCAAACCTCCGCACTATTTTCAAACTGAACCAAATTAATTTTTATAATTTTTTTTAAAAGTTTTTTTCTTTTCTTTTCAAAATAAGGTCGACCCAAACCAGTTCCGAACTGAACTACTTAATCCAATTCGGTTCGATTTTTTTAAAAAATACGGTTCGGTTCGACCCATGTACATCCCTATTTAAAGCCACCATTTTCTTGAATATTCGACTTATCCTTAATTTTTTTTTTTTTTTTGGTAAGCGACTTATCCTTAATTTAATCAATACCTGGGCAACTAAAATACTTTTATTTAGGGTCACAGAATATGATCTCGAATCATTTGGATGTAAAAAAAATTATATAATTATATAAAAAGATAAAAATTATATAAATAAAGGTGAATTAATGGTTATGATTTTATAATTATTTTTTTTAATATTTTTTTATTATCATTAATTTACATTTATATAATTATGAAATTGTTTTTTTATATGAGAAAATCGAGATCGACTCAACTAATGACGTTCAAACCATGAATAGCGGTGGGCCTCAAATGGCCTAGTTTCTTGTACTTTTTGTATTGACGAATAATCACTTTCGTACAATAATTTCCCAAATCGGGGCTATGATTCTCGATTGCATTGCATAATAATCAACTTTTCCTTTTCCAAAATATAATCAACTTTTCCTTGGCACATCGTAATGAAAAAACAATGTGATAAGACTCTACAACTACATCAATGATTTTTATTTTATTTTTTGGTAAAAACATCAATGATTTATTGATCGAGGAATGTTATATTTATAATTTATTATTATTTATAATTTTTTATAATTATATTTTAACCGTTAATTTTTACTAATTATTATTTATTATGAATTAATAATTAATTATTAAGTTTGATTTATAAAAATAATAACTATTAATTGGCAAAAATTAATGGTTAAGATACTATTATAAGAGTTATAAATGAAACTAGGTTATATGTATAATTTTTCTATTATTATTTTTGTATAAATAATAAATAATTATTCAATAATTAAAAGTTGTGTATACAGCTGATCGCAATAATGAGATTGACAAGGACAATTATATGTTGACGAGTATATTAATTGGGAAAGATGAAGTTTTAGGGTGCTATTGAGAAAGATGGATTGAAAGACCAGTTGTAATTATTTCTCACAATTTAAGGATTTGATTAATCAAATAAAATGCAATAATATTGACTAATAATCTTTAATTAATTAACTCAATAATCTTTGACTAAATAACAGTATTTAATATTTACTTTTATTATTCTTACATCTTATTCATATTAAATAATGTGTTTAAATTTTCTCCATTTATAAAAGATAAGTATCTTATGGTAGTGAGACATAAAAAGTTATGCCATTCTTTTTTATTTTATTTTTAAAAAATAGTGGGACCCACATAACTTGTGTCTATGCATGAGGCAAGCTATCTTCTATTAAATGAGATTAATAAATCCCTTAAATAATTAATAAATCCACCCATCTCAATTTGGATTTAAATTCATTTTCATATGAGGTGTTGATGCCATATTTGGAAAGATAAAATATAAATTATTTCTTTCACAAGATTCACATTTCCTAATATAAATAGAGGAGGGATATTTTTACTACCAAAATTTTCTACTACCAACTCACTACCTATCTAACACTATTGGATCAACATTTTCTCTTTTTTTAAAAACTTTTTAGCATTCTTTCTCATTGATTCAATGGTGATTAGATAGGTAGTAAGATAGTAGTAGAAAATTTTAGTAGTAAGAATATCATTCCTCATATAAACATCCAAGAATTCATGTGTAAATTATTTGTATATGCTTTTTTCATCCCTCTATCTAAACATGAATTTCTTATATTTAAAAAACAAATCCTCAAATTCTCTCATTAATATTATATTCTTTATTTTCAAATGATAGCACATTTGACATCAAGTTTTGTATGAACATAACCATGGACCACTACATCTTTTCCTTAGTGAGATGACGATAAAAAAATAAAAATAAAATAAAAATAAAAAATTAAGGGTAATGGATAGCGTGGGTCTTGATTATAGATGACAGCCACATGATATTTGACACTTAACCTACTTTATTGGTTCGCCTGAATCACAAAGCTTCAACTTCAAAGTTATTCTTCTTATCTTTTTTAGATTGGCCAACTTTGTGAAATGATATTTTATTAGTTTGATTTCTAATTTGTCTACCGAAAAAGAAATATTTAAAAAGCAATGTTGTATACATGTAATTTATTTTCAGTAATTAATTTTGATTCTCAATAAATTACATTCATCAAATGTATAAAAATCAATGGTTAATTGAGTGTAAAATTTATTATTATTACACCAGTGTAAGAATAATTTATCTATTTATCGATATAAGAATAAAAAATCTTATACTCAATCTTAATTATTGATCTGTTTAAATCTAGCAACTCACATATCTGAATAGTTAATTTTTGTACATCTAACGGTTATAATTTATTAGAAATTAATAATTAATTAATAAGAGTAACTCAATCAACTACAGTCATTTAATACATGGAAATCAATAGCTAAGATCAAGTGTAAAAGATACTAGTTATTTTTACAAGTTTCCTTCGTTGAGAAAATAATGTAACTTGTCTCTGTTCCAAACACAGATACAAATCTTCTAAAGGGAAAAATGAAAAATAAAAAGGCTCCATTCTTCTTTTCTTTATCTTGTGGTGGACAAAACCAAATCACTCGTATGTTTGACTTGCTCGAAGCACCATATTATTCCTTAACTCGCATTCCATCCCACATGTTCCTTTTGACAAGGGAATAATAATAAGGGTTTATCATTTATCATTTAACATGATCAGAAAAATTTTCCTACACTCATAACATTTTGTGGGGCCCGCAGCAAAAAAAAAAAAAATTCTGGCACGCAAAACGAATCTCTATAACATTACACAATCAATTTTCCTATAACATAACTCTTATAAAACCCTAATAATAAATATGAAAGCACTAGTGCACTATCCTTTAAAATTTATCAAGACAATAATGTCCGATTAGGTGTAGTGCATTATCATCTACACCATATTACTGTATTAAAGTCTTAGCATACTTTGCTTACTGAAGCAGACAACAAAAGCCATCCGATATATATGAATAGCTACACACATCGAAGGTTAATCATAATATCTTCCCCAGCCAATTATAGTCTTTGCCTGTTATTGCAATAACATAGATCTTGAAGAGAACCACGTGGACCATGAGCAGAGGTGAAAGCTCTGGTGGTGGACATAGCTCTTTGGGGTACCTGTTTGGGTCAGAAGAACAGCCAAATCAGCCTTTGCCCTTAAAGACAGTTTCATTGCCACCATATGGCATTGACATCGAAAAGCCCTCTGAGGGTGGTGCTCCTTCTGACACACAAGCTATTATTATCTCAAACAATCAATCTCAAGGCCTGCATTTGGGAAACTTTGTAGCTGTAAGCTTAAGCTTCTGTATTTGATATCTAATTAGGATTGATATTCATGACCTATTGGAAGAACAAACTATCACTTTGTTGTATCAATTTCGTTATGCAAATTTTTACACTTAATTTTCTGTTACAAAATGTAATTAGCTTTTTTGTTTCTTTTGCGACTTAATTTTCTGTTAAAAAATGTATATGCATTTTGCCTAGTTAAAAGGGTTGATTAGTAATCAACAAGACAGCTTTTCAGTGTATACCATTTTAATATGACCAATCTCTTTTAACCTTTCTAACGATCATCTTATATAGTTAATTTTGTTAAACCATTTTTCTTAACATATATTAATGATTCAGGATCGCCCGTCAACAAAAGTCAACTCGGTTCCTGGTGGACATTCATCGCTTGGATACTTGTTTGGGGATAAGTGATATTTCTTTCTCCCTTATCCATGGTAATGGTGCTTCTGAAATGGAGAATCGGTACATATATATTGCAGCTTATATATGTGGGTTTTGAATAATCACTTATAATTTAGTTTTAGAATGAAAAAAGACACCTCAAAAAATAAAATAAAATAAAATTTCAAATATGGGATAAGTTTTCCCAGTGTTGGATTGGCAAGGATCAAATTAAATCTAAAAATAGGTCAGGCTAAATAATATCCAAGTAGGGGTGGGTCACTACTGTCTTGGGGAAAAAATCAGGTGTGCTTTCTCAGTTAGTTTGATCAGGTTGAACTGAATGTTTTCAGTGTCTTGTTATTATTTTAGCTGTACTTCAAACAAATATAGTAAGTTATATACTTTCTTTCCAGTTTTTTGTCAGTTGATCTTCTCACATCACTTATATTTAAATTAAGTTGGCAAGAAACATTTTTAATTGACCATGCGATAAGAGGAGAATGATTCATGAACAGCAGATGATGGTAGTTTAATTAGTATCAGGGAATTGAACATGTGGTGAAATTATGTATTCGATATGTTTCGGTATTCTTTTTGGAAGAAATTTAAAGTTTTAATTTTGGAACACGTTCCGATTCAGATTAATTACGAAACAATGAATTGATTGGAATATATAAAAAAAAAAATCATTCATGAATTAACTTATGTTTAAGGTTTATATATATAGGATATGTGAAAAGTGTGTGTTATTTTAAAGGATGTAAAATGTGTCATTTTAAGATAGAGAAAGAAATAGATAAAAGAGGTGAGAGTTGATAAAAAATAAAATAAAGATATGCGTCACACCTCTTTATAAGAATAAAATGATATAAATTGTGTCATTTAAAGGGATAAACACTTTTTCATAAGATATATATGCTATTGAATTAACACATATGATTATAAGTCCAAACTCTTTCTTTTTTCTCACAAGTAACCATACACTTACAGCTAGCTTTTTCAGAATCTTGTTCAAGGAAGTTTCTTTCTTTTTTATGTTTTCTTCCTTTTCCATTTTAATTTCACTCTTGGAGATAGGGGAGGAGGGAGAGAGAGAACCGAGTAAAAGAACGATTCATGAATATTTTTTTTTTGGTAAAAACGATTCATGAATATTACTATTGGGCTAGACGTTGAAAATTTGAATCAATAAAATTTTTCATCTAAACACTTCAAAGAGTGAAAATCTGAACCTTATGTCCTTATCTTTGCCCAGGGAATACAAGAAAAAAAAGAAAGAAAAAAAAAAAAAAAAAAACTAACGGAGTTAAGTGGGAAATGTCTCTTCGCGCAGATGTCATGCATCACACGTTCACTTCCAAAGAAATCATAGACAATTCTCGCATAACATTAATTGAGTGATTGAGCTTAATCTTTAATCTTGTGTGACATTTTTGTGATTTGTTGTTCGGAGAAGGTTTCGTTTATAAATTTTTGTAAATTATATTATATATTTTCGGGAGAATATAATATAACTTAGTGTTCTCATATTAATACATAATATAATTTATAAGAATTTGTAAATAAAAAATTTATAAATATAATCTCACATACTTTATAACGTGCATTTATCCTTTCTCTTCTGTCCATTTTAATACATACGCAAGTAACGCAGCGGTACGTTCTGATGCATGTCATCGCTCAAAAAGGAATAGGGATATCTCAGTTAAAAAAACAATAATTAAAGGAAGTACACTTTTACAGTTTTAACTCAACAAAATTTCTACTAGTTATAAAACTCTTTTTACGATCAATATTTGATTGCGAAATGCATTTATATGATAAATGAATAGTTATCATACTAAGAAAATGAGAAATTATATAATATTAAAAAAAATGACACATTATTCAATGAATTTATCTTATCCTTTTTTCAACATAATAACTATTCATTTATTAAGACAAATGCATTTCCCTATTCCTATGTCATTTTAAAGGATGTAAAATTGTGTTATTTTAAGGGAGAGAAAGAGATAGATAAAATAAGAAAGAGAATTGACAAAAAAAATAAAGGTATAGATCACACTTCTTTGTTAGAGTAAAAGATATATAAGTTGTGTCATTTAAAAGGATAAATATTTTTCCCTTCATTATAATAGACAAATAGTTTTAGAATGATGATATTCTTATTACCAAGATTTTTCGTTACCAATCTAATCATTGGATAAAAGAAAAATAATGCTGAAATTTTTTTAAAAAAATAGAAAAAATATTGATCCAATAATAATAAATTAATAACGAAAATTTCTAGTAATAAGAATATTCTATTTCTCCCGTTTTTCGGAGGATCCTGAACCTTCAACGTGCGTCGAAGGGGTAATTTTTAGAGATGTATAAAATAAAAAATAAAATTAATTTTTATAGAAACCGAGAAGGCACAAGACCTGTCTGTCTCTGTCTGCATTGCAGGCTGGGCAACACCAAAACCATCCATTTTATTTATTGTTTAATGTTTCTAATGTGTAGTTTTTTTCTTCAAGGTTACTGCTTCTTGAACCTTCAATTGTATTTATCCCCGCATTTCTCACACTCTATCATCTAAATTCATTTGCTGCTTCACATCAGATATTTCGTGCACTCAACTCAACTCTCTTCTTGCAATACCAATCAATCACCATGGCGTCACTAACAGCTCTTTCTCAAATCCAATCCCTTTATAGCAAGACCCGTGTCTCATCACCTCATCGATTTCGTCCAGTTTTCTTGCCGACGAGATTATCAGTGAAGTTTCAGGTTCATCGTGGCGTTTTTCAGATGCCTATGAAAGCGGTTATCGTGTCCGCAACAACGGCCGAGAAACCCAAGAAGCTTTACCCTGGTGAGTCCAAGGGGTTCGTGGAGGAGATGAGGTTCGTAGCCATGAAGTTGCATACGAAGGACCAGGCCAAGGAGGGTGAGAAAGTGGTCACGGAACCAGAGGAGAGAGCTGTGACCAAGTGGGACCCAACGATTGATGGGTACTTAAGGTTCCTCGTCGACAGCAAGTTGGTTTATCATACACTTGAGAAGATCATTGAAGAGGCTGCTTATCCTTCATGTGAGTTTTTGCTGTGACTCTCTGTTATTTCTCTCACTATTCTTAGATATTTTAACGTAGTATTCATGGTGGCTGATATTTGAGCTTTAGGACGGTTGTATTTAGTATTTGATTTTTGGGTTTGCTTTTTTCTGGATAATAAAAGTCATATAAATTATCTGAGTAAGTCTATTACGACTTCGTTTGAGACGGAAAATCATGGTGTTTTGGTAATTTTAATTTGTTTTGGTAATTTTAATTTATTTCAGGATTATTATACTCTTTATAATTATAATTTTTTTAATCTTTCAATTTCAAAACGATATCGTTTTGGAAGTAAACGCAGATAACTTATATGCAGCGACTGCAGAAGTATTTTTTTCGTTGATTTTTATGTATAGTGATGCAAATATTTCGCGTGGTAAGGTAGTAATTATGAGGTTGTTATAGTAGCTCAATGTATAAGTTAGAAGCGTTCTGTGTGATGTGATTTGTACTTTTTTGAAAGACGATTCTCTAATCTTGTTAAATAGCCCCAAGCCAATTGCAAATTGAGTACTTGTTTGAAATAATGGAATTGATATAGTTTCGTAACTGTATCAAGAACTAATGTTTGGTTGTATTGAGATGTAATTGCTGAATATTGACGTAGATAGTTTCCTTTGATTTAAATTTGTGGACTATCTCTGCCTTGTTGTTCTCGGGTGTAGTGCTTGCAATATGATGTTGTCTCTGTTTCGATTCGGCAATTACTGT
>JAVKPL010003049.1:0-18841 GCA_032173675.1 Gastrolobium villosum
GTCGAAAACGGTTGAATAAAATAAATGCAAAAGAAATTGATTTTGTGAAGTTTTTTGACGGAAAACGGATTCCGTCGAGAATGGATGAATAAAATAAATGCAAAATAATTTGATTTTATGAAGTTTTTCGACACAAAATGTATTCCGTCGAAGATTTTTGACGGAAAATGAATTCCGTCGAAAATGGATGAATAAAATAAATGCAAAAGAAATTGATTTTATCAAGTTTTTCGACGAAAAATGTATTCCGTCGAAAACGGATTAATAAAATAAATGTAAAAGAAATTGATTTTGTGAATATTTTTAACAGAAAATGAATTCCGTCGAAAATGAAGTTTTTCGACGGAAAATGGATTCCGTAGAAGATTTTTGATGGAAAATGGTTTCCGTGGAAGATTTTTGATGGAAAATGAATTCCTTCGAAAACGGATGAATAAAATAAATGCAAAAGAAATTGATTTTGTGAAGTTTTTGCCGGAAAATGGATTCCGTCGAAGATTTTTGACGGAAAATGAATTCCGTCGAAAATGGATGAATAAAATAAATGCCAAAGAAATTGATTTTATGAAGTTTTTCGACGAAAAATGGAGTCCGTCGAAGATTTTTGACGAAAAATGTATTCCGTCGAAAACGGATGACTAAAATATATGCAAAAGAAATTATTTTGTGAAGTTTTTCGACGGAAAAAGAATTTCGTCGAAAACGGATTAATAAAATAAATGCAAAAGAAATTGATTATTTGAAGTTTTTCGACGGAAAATGGATTCCGTAGAAGATTTTTGATGGAAAATGGATTCCGTCGAAGACTTTTGACGGAAAATGAATTCCGTCGAAAATGGATGAATAAAATAAATGCCAAAGAAATTGATTTTATGAAGTTTTTCGACGAAAAATGGATTCCGTCGAAGATTTTTGACGAAAAATGTATTCCGTCGAAAACGGATGAATAAAATATATGCTAAAGAAATTATTTTGTGAAGTTTTTCGACGGAAAAAGAATTTCGTCGAAAACGGATTAATAAAATAAATGCAAAAGAAATTGATTATTTGAAGTTTTTCGACAGAAAATGGATTCCGTAGAAGATTTTTGATGGAAAATGGATTCCGTCGAAGATTTTTGACGGAAAATGAATTCCGTCGAAAATGGATGAATAAAATAAATGCAAAAGAAATTGATTTTGTGAAGTTTTTCGACGAAAAATGGATTCCGTCGAAGATTTTTGACGAAAAATGTATTCCGTCGAAAACGGATGAATAAAATATATGCAAAAGAAATTATTTTGTGAAGTTTTTCGACGGAAAATGGATTTCGTCGAAGATTTTTGACTGAAAATGTATTCCGTCGAAAACGGTTGAATAAAATAAATGCAAAAGAAATTGATTTTGTGAAGTTTTTCGACGGAAAATGGATTCCGTCGAAGATTTTTGACGGAAAATGAATTCCATCGAAAACGGATGAATAAAATAAATTCAAAAGAAATTGATTTTGTGAAGCTTTTCGACGGAAAATGGATTTCGTCGAAGATTTTTGACTGAAAATGTATTCCGTCGAAAACGGTTGAATAAAATAAATGCAAAAGAAATTGATTTTTGTGAAGTTTTTCGACGGAAAACAAATTCCGTCAAAAACGGATGAATAAAATAAATGCAAAAGAAATTGATTTTATGAAGTTTTTCGACGCAAAATGTATTCCGTCGAAGATTTTTGACGGAAAATGAATTCCGTCGAAAATGGATGAATAAAATAAATGCAAAAGAAATTGATTTTATCAAGTTTTTCGACGAAAAATGTATTCCGTCGAAAACGGATTAATAAAATAAATGTAAAAGAAATTGATTTTGTGAATATTTTTAACAGAAAATGAATTCCGTCGAAAATGAAGTTTTTCGACGGAAAATGGATTCCGTGAAACCATGGAAGATTTTTGGTGGAAAATGAATTCCTTCGAAAACGGATGAATAAAATAAATGCAAAAGAAATTGATTTTGTGAAGTTTTTCGATGGAAAATGGATTCCGTCGAAGATTTTTGACGGAAAATGAATTCCGTCGAAAATGGATGAAAAAAATAAATGCCAAAGAAATTGATTTTGTGAAGTTTTTCGACGGAAAACGGATTCCGTCGAAAATGGATGAATAAAATAAATGCAAAATAATTTGATTTTATGAAGTTTTTCGACGAAAAATGGATTCCGTCTAAGATTTTTGACGAAAAATGTATTCCGTCGAAAACGGATTAATAAAATAAATGCAAAAGAAATTGATTTTGTGAATATTTTTAACAGAAAATGAATTCCGTCGAAAATGAAGTTTTTCGACGGAAAATGGATTCCGTAGAAAATTTTTGATGGAAAATGGTTTCCGTGGAAGATTTTTGGTGGAAAATGAATTCCGTCGAAAACGGATGAATAAAATAAATGCAAAAGAAATTGATTTTGTGAAGTTTTTCGACGGAAAATGGATTCCGTCGAAGATTTTTGATGGAAAATGAATTCCATCGAAAACGGATGAATAAAATAAATTCAAAAGAAATTGATTTTGTGAAGCTTTTCGACGGAAAATGGATTTCGTCGAAGATTTTTGACTGAAAATGTATTCCGTCGAAAACGGTTGAATAAAATAAATGCAAAAGAAATTGATTTTGTGAAGTTTTTCGACGGAAAACGGATTCCGTCGAGAATGGATGAATAAAATAAATGCAAAATAATTTGATTTTATGAAGTTTTTCGATGCAAAATGTATTCCGTCGAAGATTTTTGACGGAAAATGAATTCCGTCGAAAATGGATGAATAAAATAAATGCAAAAGAAATTGATTTTATCAAGTTTTTCGACGAAAAATGTATTCCGTCGAAAACGGATTAATAAAATAAATGTAAAAGAAATTGATTTTGTGAATATTTTTAACAGAAAATGAATTCCGTCGAAAATGAAGTTTTTCGACGGAAAATGGATTCCGTAGAAGATTTTTGATGGAAAATGGTTTCCGTGGAAGATTTTTGGTGGAAAATGAATTCCTTCGAAAACGGATGAATAAAATAAATGCAAAAGAAATTGATTTTGTGAAGTTTTTCGACGGAAAATGGATTCCGTCGAAGATTTTTGACGGAAAATGTATTCCGTCGAAAACGGATGACTAAAATATATGCAAAAGAAATTATTTTGTGAAGTTTTTCGACGGAAAAAGAATTTCGTCGAAAACGGATTAATAAAATAAATGCAAAAAAATTGATTATTTGAAGTTTTTCGACGGAAAATGGATTCCGTAGAAGATTTTTGATGGAAAATGGATTCCGTCGAAGACTTTTGACGGAAAATGAATTCCGTCGAAAATGGATGAATAAAATAAATGCCAAAGAAATTGATTTTATGAAGTTTTTCGACGAAAAATGGATTCCGTCGTAGATTTTTGACGAAAAATGTATTCCGTCGAAAACGGATGACTAAACTATATGCAAAAGAAATTATTTTGTGAAGTTTTTCGATGGAAAAAGAATTTCGTCGAAAACGGATTAATAAAATAAATGCAAAAGAAATTGATTATTTGAAGTTTTTCGACGGAAAATGGATTCCGTAGAAGATTTTTGATGGAAAATGGATTTCGTCGAAGATTTTTGATGGAATATGGATTTCGTCGAAAACGGATGAATAAAATAAATGCAAAAGAAATTGATTTTGTGAAGTTTTTCGACGGAAAATGGATTCCGTCGAAGATTTTTGACGGAAAATGAATTCCATCGAAAACGGATGAATAAAATAAATTCAAAAGAAATTGATTTTGTGAAGCTTTTCGACGGAAAATGGATTTCGTCGAAGATTTTTGACTGAAAATGTATTCCGTCGAAAACGGTTGAATAAAATAAATGCAAAAGAAATTGATAGTGTGAACTTTTTTGAGGGAAAACGGATTCCGTCGAAAATGGATAAATAAAATAAATGCAAAATAATTTGATTTTATGAAGTTTTTCGACGCAAAATATATTCCGGAAGATTTTTGACGGAAAATGAATTCCGTCGAAAATGGATGAATAAAATAAATGCAAAAGAAATTTGAAGTTTTCGATGGAAAATGGATTCCGTCGAAGATTTTTGATGGAAAATGGATTTCGTCGAAAACGGATGAATAAAATAAATGCAAAAGAAATTGATTTTGTGAAGTTTTTCGACGGAAGTTTTTGGAAAATAAATTGATTTTGTGAAGACGGAAAATGGATTCCGTCGAAGATTTTTGACGGAAAATGAATTCCATCGAAAACGGATGAATAAAATAAATTCAAAAGAAATTGATTTTGTGAAGCTTTTCGACGGAAAATGGATTTCGTCGAAGATTTTTGACTGAAAATGTATTCCGTCGAAAACGGTTGAATAAAATAAATGCAAAAGAAATTGATTTTGTGAAGTTTTTCGACGGAAAACGGATTCCGTCGAGAATGGATGAATAAAATAAATGCAAAATAATTTGATTTTATGAAGTTTTTCGACGCAAAATGTATTCCGTCGAAGATTTTTGACGGAAAATGAATTCCGTCGAAAATGGATGAATAAAATAAATGCAAAAGAAATTGATTTTATCAAGTTTTTCGACGAAAAATGTATTCCGTCGAAAACGGATTAATAAAATAAATGTAAAAGAAATTGATTTTGTGAATATTTTTAACAGAAAATGAATTCCGTCGAAAATGAAGTTTTTCGACGGAAAATGGATTCCGTAGAAGATTTTTGATGGAAAATGGTTTCCGTGGAAGATTTTTGATGGAAAATGAATTCCTTCGAAAACGGATGAATAAAATAAATGCAAAAGAAATTGATTTTGTGAAGTTTTTCGATGGAAAATGGATTCCGTCGAAGATTTTTGATGGAAAATGAATTCCGTCGAAAATGGATGAATAAAATAAATGCCAAAGAAATTGATTTTATGAAGTTTTTCGACGAAAAATGGATTCCGTCGAAGATTTTTGACGAAAAATGTATTCCGTCGAAAACGGATGACTAAAATATATGCAAAAGAAATTATTTTGTGAAGTTTTTCGACGGAAAAAGAATTTCGTCGAAAATGGATTAATAAAATAAATGCAAAAGAAATTGATTATTTGAAGTTTTTCGACGGAAAATGGATTCCGTAGAAGATTTTTGATGGAAAATGGATTCCGTCGAAGACTTTTGACGGAAAATGAATTCCGTCGAAAATGGATGAATAAAATAAATGCCAAAGAAATTGATTTTATGAAGTTTTTCGACGAAAAATGGATTCCGTCGAAGATTTTTGACGAAAAATGTATTCCGTCGAAAACGGATGACTAAACTATATGCAAAAGAAATTATTTTGTGAAGTTTTTCGACGGAAAAAGAATTTCCTCGAAAACGGATTAATAAAATAAATGCAAAAGAAATTGATTATTTGAAGTTTTTCGACGGAAAATGGATTCCGTAGAAGATTTTTGATGGAAAATGGATTTCGTCGAAGATTTTTGATGGAATATGGATTTCGTCGAAAACGGATGAATAAAATAAATGCAAAAGAAATTGATTTTGTGAAGTTTTTCGACGGAAAATGGATTCCGTCGAAGATTTTTGACGGAAAATGAATTCCATCGAAAACGGATGAATAAAATAAATTCAAAAGAAATTGATTTTGTGAAGCTTTTCGACGGAAAATGGATTTCGTCGAAGATTTTTGACTGAAAATGTATTCCGTCGAAAACGGTTGAATAAAATAAATGCAAAAGAAATTGATTTTGTGAAGTTTTTCGACGGAAAACGGATTCCGTCGAGAATGGATGAATAAAATAAATGCAAAATAATTTGATTTTATGAAGTTTTTCGACGAAAAATGTATTCCGTCGAAGATTTTTGACGGAAAATGAATTCCGTCGAAAATGGATGAATAAAATAAATGCAAAAGAAATTGATTTTATCAAGTTTTTCGACGAAAAATGTATTCCGTCGAAAACGGATTAATAAAATAAATGTAAAAGAAATTGATTTTGTGAATATTTTTAACAGAAAATGAATTCCGTCGAAAATGAAGTTTTTCGACGGAAAATGGATTCCGTAGAAGATTTTTGATGGAAAATGGTTTCCGTGGAAGATTTTTGATGGAAAATGAATTCCTTCGAAAACGGATGAATAAAATAAATGCAAAAGAAATTGATTTTGTGAAGTTTTTCGACGGAAAATGGATTCCGTCGAAGATTTTTGACGGAAAATGAATTCCGTCGAAAATGGATGAATAAAATAAATGCCAAAGAAATTGATTTTATGAAGTTTTTCGACGAAAAATGGATTCCGTCGAAGATTTTTGACGAAAAATGTATTCCGTCGAAAACGGATGACTAAAATATATGCAAAAGAAATTATTTTGTGAAGTTTTTCGACGGAAAAAGAATTTCGTCGAAAACGGATTAATAAAATAAATGCAAAAGAAATTGATTATTTGAAGTTTTTCGACGGAAAATGGATTCCGTAGAAGATTTTTGATGGAAAATGGATTCCGTCGAAGATTTTTGATGGAAAATGGATTTCGTCGAAAACGGATGAATAAAATAAATGCAAAAGAAATTGATTTTGTGAAGTTTTTCGACGGAAAATGGATTCCGTCGAAGATTTTTGACGGAAAATGAATTCCGTCGAAAACGGATGAATAAAATAAATGCAAAAGAAATTGATTTTGTGAAGTTTTTCGACGGAAAAAGAATTTCGTCGAAAACGGAATAATAAAATAAATGCAAAAGAAATTGATTTTTGAAGTTTTTCGACGGAAAATGGATTCCGTCGAAGATTTTTGACGGAAAATGAATTCCGTCGAAAATGGATGAATAAAATAAATGCCAAAGAAATTGATTTTATGAAGTTTTTCGACGAAAAATGGATTCCGTCGAAGATTTTTGACGAAAAATGTATTCCGTCGAAAACGGATGACTAAAATATATGCAAAAGAAATTATTTTGTGAAGTTTTTCGACGGAAAAAGAATTTCGTCGAAAATGGATTAATAAAATAAATGCAAAAGAAATTGATTATTTGAAGTTTTTCGACGGAAAATGGATTCCGTAGAAGATTTTTGATGGAAAATGGATTTCGTCGAAGATTTTTGATGGAATATGGATTTCGTCGAAAACGGATGAATAAAATAAATGCAAAAGAAATTGATTTTGTGAAGTTTTTCGACGGAAAATGGATTCCGTCGAAGATTTTTGACGGAAAATGAATTCCATCGAAAACGGATGAATAAAATAAATTCAAAAGAAATTGATTTTGTGAAGCTTTTCGACGGAAAATGGATTTCGTCGAAGATTTTTGACTGAAAATGTATTCCGTCGAAAACGGTTGAATAAAATAAATGCAAAAGAAATTGATTTTGTGAAGTTTTTCGACGGAAAACGGATTCCGTCGAGAATGGATGAATAAAATAAATGCAAAATAATTTGATTTTATGAAGTTTTTCGACGCAAAATGTATTCCGTCGAAGATTTTTGACGGAAAATGAATTCCGTCGAAAATGGATGAATAAAATAAATGCAAAAGAAATTGATTTTATCAAGTTTTTCGACGAAAAATGTATTCCGTCGAAAACGGATTAATAAAATAAATGTAAAAGAAATTGATTTTGTGAATATTTTTAACAGAAAATGAATTCCGTCGAAAATGAAGTTTTTCGACGGAAAATGGATTCCGTAGAAGATTTTTGATGGAAAATGGTTTCCGTGGAAGATTTTTGATGGAAAATGAATTCCTTCGAAAACGGATGAATAAAATAAATGCAAAAGAAATTGATTTTGTGAAGTTTTTCGACGGAAAATGGATTCCGTCGAAGATTTTTGACGGAAAATGAATTCCGTCGAAAATGGATGAATAAAATAAATGCCAAAGAAATTGATTTTATGAAGTTTTTCGACGAAAAATGGATTCCGTCGAAGATTTTTGACGAAAAATGTATTCCGTCGAAAACGGATGACTAAAATATATGCAAAAGAAATTATTTTGTGAAGTTTTTCGACGGAAAAAGAATTTCGTCGAAAACGGATTAATAAAATAAATGCAAAAGAAATTGATTATTTGAAGTTTTTCGACGGAAAATGGATTCCGTAGAAGATTTTTGATGGAAAATGGATTCCGTCGAAGACTTTTGACGGAAAATGAATTCCGTCGAAAATGGATGAATAAAATAAATGCCAAAGAAATTGATTTTATGAAGTTGTTCGACGGAAAATGGATTCCGTCTAAGATTTTTGACGAAAAATGTATTCCGTCGAAAACGGATGACTAAACTATATGCAAAAGAAATTATTTTGTGAAGTTTTTCGACGGAAAAAGAATTTCGTCGAAAATGGGTTAATAAAATAAATGCAAAAGAAATTGATTATTTGAAGTTTTTCGACGGAAAATGGATTCCGTAGAAGATTTTTGATGGAAAATGGATTTCGTCGAAGATTTTTGATGGAATATGGATTTCGTCGAAAACGGATGAATAAAATAAATGCAAAAGAAATTGATTTTGTGAAGTTTTTCGACGGAAAATGGATTCCGTCGAAGATTTTTGACGGAAAATGAATTCCATCGAAAACGGATGAATAAAATAAATTCAAAAGAAATTGATTTTGTGAAGCTTTTCGACGGAAAATGGATTTCGTCGAAGATTTTTGACTGAAAATGTATTCCGTCGAAAACGGTTGAATAAAATAAATGCAAAAGAAATTGATTTTGTGAAGTTTTTCGACGGAAAACGGATTCCGTCGAGAATGGATGAATAAAATAAATGCAAAATAATTTGATTTTATGAAGTTTTTCGACGAAAAATGTATTCCGTCGAAGATTTTTGACGGAAAATGAATTCCGTCGAAAATGGATGAATAAAATAAATGCAAAAGAAATTGATTTTATCAAGTTTTTCGACGAAAAATGTATTCCGTCGAAAACGGATTAATAAAATAAATGTAAAAGAAATTGATTTTGTGAATATTTTTAACAGAAAATGAATTCCGTCGAAAATGAAGTTTTTCGACGGAAAATGGATTCCGTAGAAGATTTTTGATGGAAAATGGTTTCCGTGGAAGATTTTTGATGGAAAATGAATTCCTTCGAAAACGGATGAATAAAATAAATGCAAAAGAAATTGATTTTGTGAAGTTTTTCGACGGAAAATGGATTCCGTCGAAGTTTTTGGACGGAAAATGAATTCCGTCGAAGATTTTTGACGGAAAATGAATTCCGTCGAAAATGGATGAATAAAATAAATGCAAAAGAAATTGATTTTATGAAGTTTTTCGACGAAAAATGGATTCCGTCGAAGAAGAAAATGAATTCCGTCGAAAACGGATGAATAAAATAAATGCAAAAGAAATTGATTTTGTGAAGTTTTTCGACGGAAAATGAATTCCGTCGAAAATGGATAAATAAAATAAATGCAAAAGAAATTGATTTTGTGAAGATTTTTGATGGAAAATGAATTCCTTCGAAAACGGATGAATAAAATAAATGCAAAAGAAATTGATTTTGTGAAGTTTTTCGACGGAAAATGGATTCCGTCGAAGATTTTTGACGGAAAATGAATTCCGTCGAAAATGGATGAATAAAATAAATGCCAAAGAAATTGATTTTATGAAGTTTTTCGACGAAAAATGGATTCCGTCGAAGATTTTTGACGAAAAATGTATTCCGTCGAAAACGGATGACTAAAATATATGCAAAAGAAATTATTTTGTGAAGTTTTTCGACGGAAAAAGAATTTCGTCGAAAATGGATTAATAAAATAAATGCAAAAGAAATTGATTATTTGAAGTTTTTCGACGGAAAATGGATTCCGTAGAAGATTTTTGATGGAAAATGGATTCCGTCGAAGACTTTTGACGGAAAATGAATTCCGTCGAAAATGGATGAATAAAATAAATGCCAAAGAAATTGATTTTATGAAGTTTTTCGATGAAAAATGGATTCCGTCGAAGATTTTTGACGAAAAATGTATTCCGTCGAAAACGGATGACTAAACTATATGCAAAAGAAATTATTTTGTGAAGTTTTTCGACGGAAAAAGAATTTCGTCGAAAACGGATTAATAAAATAAATGCAAAAGAAATTGATTATTTGAAGTTTTTCGACGGAAAATGGATTCCGTAGAAGATTTTTGATGGAAAATGGATTTCGTCGAAGATTTTTGATGGAATATGGATTTCGTCGAAAACGGATGAATAAAATAAATGCAAAAGAAATTGATTTTGTGAAGTTTTTCGACGGAAAATGGATTCCGTCGAAGATTTTTGACGGAAAATGAATTCCATCGAAAACGGATGAATAAAATAAATTCAAAAGAAATTGATTTTGTGAAGCTTTTCGACGGAAAATGGATTTCGTCGAAGATTTTTGACTGAAAATGTATTCCGTCGAAAACGGTTGAATAAAATAAATGCAAAAGAAATTGATTTTGTGAAGTTTTTCGACGGAAAACGAATTCCGTCGAAATGGATGAATAAAATAAATGCAAAATAATTTGATTTTATGAAGTTTTTCGACGAAAAATGTATTCCGTCGAAGATTTTTGACGGAAAATGAATTCCGTCGAAAATGGATGAATAAAATAAATGCAAAAGAAATTGATTTTATGAAGTTTTTCGACGAAAAATGTATTCCGTCGAAAACGGATTAATAAAATAAATGTAAAAGAAATTGATTTTGTGAATATTTTTAACAGAAAATGAATTCCGTCGAAAATGAAGTTTTTCGACGGAAAATGGATTCCGTAGAAGATTTTTGATGGAAAATGGTTTCCGTGGAAGATTTTTGATGGAAAATGAATTCCTTCGAAAACGGATGAATAAAATAAATGCAAAAGAAATTGATTTTGTGAAGTTTTTCGACGGAAAATGGATTCCGTCGAAGATTTTTGACGGAAAATGAATTCCGTCGAAAATGGATGAATAAAATAAATGCCAAAGAAATTGATTTTATGAAGTTTTTCGACGGAAAATGGATTCCGTCGAAGATTTTTGACGAAAAATGTATTCCGTCGAAAACGGATGACTAAAATATATGCAAAAGAAATTATTTTGTGAAGTTTTTCGACGGAAAAAGAATTTCGTCGAAAACGGATTAATAAAATAAATGCAAAAGAAATTGATTATTTGAAGTTTTTCGACGGAAAATGGATTCCGTAGAAGATTTTTGATGGAAAATGGATTTCGTCGAAGATTTTTGATGGAATATGGATTTCGTCGAAAACGGATGAATAAAATAAATGCAAAAGAAATTGATTTTGTGAAGTTTTTCGACGGAAAATGGATTCCGTCGAAGATTTTTGACGGAAAATGAATTCCATCGAAAACGGATGAATAAAATAAATTCAAAAGAAATTGATTTTGTGAAGCTTTTCGACGGAAAATGGATTTCGTCGAAGATTTTTGACTGAAAATGTATTCCGTCGAAAACGGTTGAATAAAATAAATGCAAAAGAAATTGATTTTGTGAAGTTTTTCGACGGAAAACGGATTCCGTCGAGAATGGATGAATAAAATAAATGCAAAATAATTTGATTTTATGAAGTTTTTCGACGAAAAATGTATTCCGTCGAAGATTTTTGACGGAAAATGAATTCCGTCGAAAATGGATGAATAAAATAAATGCAAAAGAAATTGATTTTATCAAGTTTTTCGACGAAAAATGTATTCCGTCGAAAACGGATTAATAAAATAAATGTAAAAGAAATTGATTTTGTGAATATTTTTAACAGAAAATGAATTCCGTCGAAAATGAAGTTTTTCGACGGAAAATGGATTCCGTAGAAGATTTTTGATGGAAAATGGTTTCCGTGGAAGATTTTTGATGGAAAATGAATTCCTTCGAAAACGGATGAATAAAATAAATGCAAAAGAAATTGATTTTGTGAAGTTTTTCGACGGAAAATGGATTCCGTCGAAGATTTTTGACGGAAAATGAATTCCGTCGAAAATGGATGAATAAAATAAATGCCAAAGAAATTGATTTTATGAAGTTTTTCGACGAAAAATGGATTCCGTCGAAGATTTTTGACGGAAAATGTATTCCGTCGAAAACGGATGACTAAAATATATGCAAAAGAAATTATTTTGTGAAGTTTTTCGACGGAAAAAGAATTTCGTCGAAAACGGATTAATAAAATAAATGCAAAAGAAATTGATTATTTGAAGTTTTTCGACGGAAAATGGATTCCGTAGAAGATTTTTGATGGAAAATGGATTCCGTCGAAGACTTTTGACGGAAAATGAATTCCGTCGAAAATGGATGAATAAAATAAATGCCAAAGAAATTGATTTTATGAAGTTTTTCGACGAAAAATGGATTCCGTCGAAGATTTTTGACGAAAAATGTATTCCGTCGAAAACGGATGACTAAAATATATGCAAAAGAAATTATTTTGTGAAGTTTTTCGACGGAAAAAGAATATCGTTGAAAACGGATTAATAAAATAAATGCAAAAGAAATTGATTATTTGAAGTTTTTCGACGGAAAATGGATTCCGTAGAAGATTTTTGATGGAAAATGGATTTCGTCGAAGATTTTTGATGGAATATGGATTTCGTCGAAAACGGATGAATAAAATAAATGCAAAAGAAATTGATTTTGTGAAGTTTTTCGACGGAAAATGGATTCCGTCGAAGATTTTTGACGGAAAATGAATTCCATCGAAAACGGATGAATAAAATAAATTCAAAAGAAATTGATTTTGTGAAGCTTTTCGACGGAAAATGGATTTCGTCGAAGATTTTTGACTGAAAATGTATTCCGTCGAAAACGGTTGAATAAAATAAATGCAAAAGAAATTGATTTTGTGAAGTTTTTCGACGGAAAACGGATTCCGTCGAGAATGGATGAATAAAATAAATGCAAAATAATTTGATTTTATGAAGTTTTTCGACGAAAAATGTATTCCGTCGAAGATTTTTGACGGAAAATGAATTCCGTCGAAAATGGATGAATAAAATAAATGCAAAAGAAATTGATTTTATCAAGTTTTTCGACGAAAAATGTATTCCGTCGAAAACGGATTAATAAAATAAATGTAAAAGAAATTGATTTTGTGAATATTTTTAACAGAAAATGAATTCCGTCGAAAATGAAGTTTTTCGACGGAAAATGGATTCCGTAGAAGATTTTTGATGGAAAATGGTTTCCGTTGAAGATTTTTGATGGAAAATGAATTCCTTCGAAAACGGATGAATAAAATAAATGCAAAAGAAATTGATTTTGTGAAGTTTTTCGACGGAAAATGGATTCCGTCGAAGATTTTTGACGGAAAATGAATTCCGTCGAAAATGGATGAATAAAATAAATGCCAAAGAAATTGATTTTATGAAGTTTTTCGACGAAAAATGGATTCCGTCGAAGATTTTTGACGGAAAATGTATTCCGTCGAAAACGGATGACTAAAATATATGCAAAAGAAATTATTTTGTGAAGTTTTTCGACGGAAAAAGAATTTCGTCGAAAATGGATTAATAAAATAAATGCAAAAGAAATTGATTATTTGAAGTTTTTCGACGGAAAATGGATTCCGTAGAAGATTTTTGATGGAAAATGGATTTCGTCGAAGATTTTTGATGGAATATGGATTTCGTCGAAAACGGATGAATAAAATAAATGCAAAAGAAATTGATTTTGTGAAGTTTTTCGACGGAAAATGGATTCCGTCGAAGATTTTTGACGGAAAATGAATTCCATCGAAAACGGATGAATAAAATAAATTCAAAAGAAATTGATTTTGTGAAGCTTTTCGACGGAAAATGGATTTCGTCGAAGATTTTTGACTGAAAATGTATTCCGTCGAAAACGGTTGAATAAAATAAATGCAAAAGAAATTGATTTTGTGAAGTTTTTCGACGGAAAACGGATTCCGTCGAGAATGGATGAATAAAATAAATGCAAAATAATTTGATTTTATGAAGTTTTTCGACGAAAAATGTATTCCGTCGAAGATTTTTGACGGAAAATGAATTCCGTCGAAAATGGATGAATAAAATAAATGCAAAAGAAATTGATTTTATCAAGTTTTTCGACGAAAAATGTATTCCGTCGAAAACGGATTAATAAAATAAATGTAAAAGAAATTGATTTTGTGAATATTTTTAACAGAAAATGAATTCCGTCGAAAATGAAGTTTTTCGACGGAAAATGGATTCCGTAGAAGATTTTTGATGGAAAATGGTTTCCGTGGAAGATTTTTGATGGAAAATGAATTCCTTCGAAAACGGATGAATAAAATAAATGCAAAAGAAATTGATTTTGTGAAGTTTTTCGACGGAAAATGGATTCCGTCGAAGATTTTTGACGGAAAATGAATTCCGTCGAAAATGGATGAATAAAATAAATGCCAAAGAAATTGATTTTATGAAGTTTTTCGACGAAAAATGGATTCCGTCGAAGATTTTTGACGAAAAATGTATTCCGTCGAAAACGGATGACTAAAATATATGCAAAAGAAATTATTTTGTGAAGTTTTTCGACGGAAAAAGAATTTCGTCGAAAACGGATTAATAAAATAAATGCAAAAGAAATTGATTATTTGAAGTTTTTCGACGGAAAATGGATTCCGTAGAAGATTTTTGATGGAAAATGAATTCCGTCGAAAATGGATGAATAAAATAAATGCCAAAGAAATTGATTTTATGAAGTTTTTCGACGAAAAATGGATTCCGTCGAAGATTTTTGACGAAAATGTATTCCGTCGAAAACGGATGACTAAAATATATGCAAAAGAAATTATTTTGTGAAGTTTTTCGACGGAAAAAGAATTTCGTCGAAAACGGATTAATAAAATAAATGCAAAAGAAATTGATTATTTGAAGTTTTTCGACGGAAAATGGATTCCGTAGAAGATTTTTGATGGAAAATGGATTTCGTCGAAGATTTTTGATGGAATATGGATTTCGTCGAAAACGGATGAATAAAATAAATGCAAAAGAAATTGATTTTGTGAAGTTTTTCGACGGAAAATGGATTCCGTCGAAGATTTTTGACGGAAAATGAATTCCATCGAAAACGGATGAATAAAATAAATTCAAAAGAAATTGATTTTGTGAAGCTTTTTCGACGGAAAATGGATTCCGTCGAAGATTTTTGATTGAAAATGTATTCCGTCGAAAACGGTTGAATAAAATAAATGCAAAAGAAATTGATTTTGTGAAGTTTTTCGACGGAAAACGGATTCCGTCGAGAATGGATGAATAAAATAAATGCAAAATAATTTGATTTTATGAAGTTTTTCGACGAAAAATGTATTCCGTCGAAGATTTTTGACGGAAAATGAATTCCGTCGAAAATGGATGAATAAAATAAATGCAAAAGAAATTGATTTTATCAAGTTTTTCGACGAAAAATGTATTCCGTCGAAAACGGATTAATAAAATAAATGTAAAAGAAATTGATTTTGTGAATATTTTTGAACGGAAAATGAATTCCGTCGAAAATGAAGTTTTTCGACGGAAAATGGATTCCGTAGAAGATTTTTGATGGAAAATGGTTTCCGTGGAAGATTTTTGATGGAAAATGAATTCCTTCGAAAACGGATGAATAAAATAAATGCAAAAGAAATTGATTTTGTGAAGTTTTTCGACGGAAAATGGATTCCGTCGAAGATTTTTGACGGAAAATGAATTCCGTCGAAAATGGATGAATAAAATAAATGCCAAAGAAATTGATTTTATGAAGTTTTTCGACGAAAAATGGATTCCGTCGAAGATTTTTGACGAAAAATGTATTCCGTCGAAAACGGATGACTAAAATATATGCAAAAGAAATTATTTTGTGAAGTTTTTCGACGGAAAAAGAATTTCGTCGAAAATGGATTAATAAAATAAATGCAAAAGAAATTGATTATTTGAAGTTTTTCGACGGAAAATGGATTCCGTAGAAGATTTTTGATGGAAAATGGATTCCGTCGAAGACTTTTGACGGAAAATGAATTCCGTCGAAAATGGATGAATAAAATAAATGCCAAAGAAATTGATTTTATGAAGTTTTTCGACGAAAAATGGATTCCGTCGAAGATTTTTTACGAAAAATGTATTCCGTCGAAAACGGATGACTAAACTATATGCAAAAGAAATTATTTTGTGAAGTTTTTCGACGGAAAAAGAATTTCGTCGAAAACGGATTAATAAAATAAATGCAAAAGAAATTGATTATTTTTTGTGAAGTTTTTCGACGGAAAATGGATTCCGTCGAAGATTTTTGATGGAATATGGATTTCGTCGAAAACGGATGAATAAAATAAATGCAAAAGAAATTGATTTTGTGAAGTTTTTCGACGGAAAATGGATTCCGTCGAAGATTTTTGACGGAAAATGAATTCCATCGAAAACGGATGAATAAAATAAATTCAAAAGAAATTGATTTTGTGAAGCTTTTCGACGGAAAATGGATTTCGTCGAAGATTTTTGACTGAAAATGTATTCCGTCGAAAACGGTTGAATAAAATAAATGCAAAAGAAATTGATTTTGTGAAGTTTTTCGACGGAAAACGGATTCCGTCGAGAATGGATGAATAAAATAAATGCAAAATAATTTGATTTTATGAAGTTTTTCGACGAAAAATGTATTCCGTCGAAGATTTTTGACGGAAAATGAATTCCGTCGAAAATGGATGAATAAAATAAATGCAAAAGAAATTGATTTTATCAAGTTTTTCGACGAAAAATGTATTCCGTCGAAAACGGATTAATAAAATAAATGTAAAAGAAATTGATTTTGTGAATATTTTTAACAGAAAATGAATTCCGTCGAAAATGAAGTTTTTCGACGGAAAATGGATTCCGTAGAAGATTTTTGATGGAAAATGGTTTCCGTGGAAGATTTTTGATGGAAAATGAATTCCTTCGAAAACGGATGAATAAAATAAATGCAAAAGAAATTGATTTTGTGAAGTTTTTCGACGGAAAATGGATTCCGTCGAAGATTTTTGACGGAAAATGAATTCCGTCGAAAATGGATGAATAAAATAAATGCCAAAGAAATTGATTTTATGAAGTTTTTCGACGAAAAATGGATTCCGTCGTAGATTTTTGACGAAAATGTATTCCGTCGAAAACGGATGAATAAAATAAATGCAAAAGAAATTGATTATATGAAGTTTTTCGACGGAAAACAAATTCCGTCGAAAACGGATGAATAAAATAAATGCAAAAGAAATTGATTTTGTGAAGATTTTTGACGGAAAATGGATTCCGTGGAAGATTTTTGACGGAAAATGAATTCCGTCGAAAACGGATGAATAAAATAAATGTAAAAGAAATTGATTTTGTGAAGATTTTTGACGGAAAATGAATTCGCATAAGTCGGAAAAGATTTTTGAAGGAAAATGTATTCCGTCGAAAACGGATGAATAAAATAAATGCAAAAGAAATTGATTTTGTGATGTTTTTCGACGGAAAAAGAATTGCGTCGAAAGCGGATTAATAAAATAAATGCAAAAGAAATTGATTTTTTTGAAGTTTTTCGACGGAAAATGAATTTCGTAGATGATTTTTGATGGAAAATGGATTCCTTCGAAGATTTTTGACAGAAAATGAATTCCGTCGAAAACGAATGAATAACATAAATGCAAAAGAAATTGATTTTGTGAAGTTTTTCGACGGAAAATGGATTCCGTTGAAGATTTTTGACGGAAAATGAATTTCGTCGAAAATGGATGAATAAAATAAATGCAAAAGAAATTGATTTTGTGAAGTTTTTCGACGAAAAAAGGATTCCGTCGAAGATTTTTGACGAAAAATGTATTCCGTCGAAAACGGATGAATAAAATAAATGCAAAAGAAATTGATTTTGTGAAGTTTTTCGACGGAAAACAAATTCCGTCGAAAACGGATGAATAAAATAAATGCAAAAGAAATTATTTTTTTGAAGTTTTTCGATGGAAAATGGATTCCGTAGAAGATTTTTGACGGAAAATGGATTCCGTCGAAGACTTTTGACGGAAAATGAATTCCGTTGAAAATGGATGAATAATATAAATGCCAAAGAAATTGATTTTATGAAGTTTTTCGACGAAAAATGGATTCCGTCGAAGATTTTTGACGAAAAATGTATTCCGTCGAAAACGGATGACAAAACTATATGCAAAAGAAATTGATTTTGTGAAGTTTTTCGACGGAAAAAGAATTTCGTCGAAAATGGATTAATTAAATAAATGCAAAAGAAATTGTTTTTCGACGGAAAATGGATTCCGTCGAAGATATTTGACGAAAAATGGATTTCGTCGAAGATTTTTGATGGAAAATGGATTTCGTCGAAAACGGATGAATAAAATAAATGCAAAAGAAATTGATTTTGTGAATTTTTTCGACGGAAAATAGATTCCGTCGAAGATTTTTGACGGAAAATGAATTCCATCGAAAACGGATGAATAAAATAAATTCAAAAGAAATTGATTTTGTGAAGCTTTTCGACGGAAAATGGATTTCGTCGAAGATTTTTGATTGAAAATGTATTCCGTCGAAAACGGTTGAATAAAATAAATGCAAAAGAAATTGATTTTGTGAAGTTTTTCGACGGAAAACGGATTCCGTCGAGAATGGATGAATAAAATAAATGCAAAAGAAATTGATTTTATGAAGTTTTTCGACGAAAAATGTATTCCGTCGAAGATTTTTGACGGAAAATGAATTCCGTCGAAAATGGATGAATAAAATAAATGCAAAAGAAATTGATTTTATCAAGTTTTTCGACGAAAAATGTATTCCGTCGAAAACGGATTAATAAAATAAATGTAAAAGAAATTGATTTTGTGAATATTTTTGACGGAAAATGAATTCCATCGAAAATGAAGTTTTTCGACGGAAAATGGATTCCGTAGAAGATTTTTGATGGAAAATGGTTTCCGTGG
>JAVKPL010003050.1:0-19032 GCA_032173675.1 Gastrolobium villosum
GTCAAAGATGGATGAATAAAATAAATGCAAAAGAATTTGATATTGTGAAATTTTTTGATGGAAAACGGATTTCGTCGAAAATGGATGAATAAAATAAATGCAAAAGAAATAGATTTTATGAATTTTTTCGACGGAAAATGGATTCCGTCGAAGATTTTGGACGGAAAATGAATTCCGTCGAAAATGGATGAATAAACTAAATGCAAAAGAAATTGATTTTGTGAGTTTTTTCGACGAAAAATGGATTCCGTAGAAGATTTTTGTCGGAAAATGGATTCTATCGAAGATTTTTGACGAAAAATGTGTTCCGTCGAAAATGGATGAATTAAATTAATGCAAAAGAAATTTATTTTGTGAAGTTTTTCGACGGAAAATGAATTCCGTCGAAGAGTTTTGACGGAAAATGAATTCCATCGAAAATGGATGAATAAAATAAATGCAAAAGAAATTGATTTTGTGAAGTTTTTCGACGGAAAATGGATTCCGTCGAAGATTTTTGACCGAAAATGAATTCCGTCGAAAATGGATGAATAAAATAAATGCAAAAGAAATTGATTTTGTGAAGTTTTTCGACGAAAAATGGATTCCGTAGAAGATTTTTGTCGGAAAATGGATTCCGTCGAAGATTTTTGACGGAAAATGAATTCCTTCGAAAACGGATGAATAAAATAAATGCAAAAGAAATTGATTTTGTGAAGTTTTTCGACAGAAAATGGAAATCCGTCGAAGATTTTTTGACGGAAAATGAATTCCGTCAAAAACGGATGAATAAAATAAATTGGAAAAGAAATTGATTTTGTAAAGTTTTTCGACGGAAAATGGATTCCGTCGAAAATGGAAAATGGATGAAAAAAATAAAAGCAAAAGAAATTGATTTTGTGAAAAAGTTTTTCGACGGAAAATGGATTCCGTCAAAGATGGATGAATAAAATAAATGCAAAAGAAATTGATATTGTGAAATTTTTTGATGGAAAACGGATTTCGTCGAAAATGGATGAATAAAATAAATGCAAAAGAAATAGATTTTATGAATTTTTTCGACGGAAAATGGATTCCGTCGAAGATTTTGGACGGAAAATGAATTCCGTCGAAAATGGATGAATAAAATAAATGCAAAAGAAATTGATTTTGTGAAGTTTTTCGACGAAAAATGGATTCCGTAGAAGATTTTTGACGGAAAATAAATTCCGTCGAAGATTTTTGACGAAAAATGTGTTCCGTCGAAAATGGATGAATTAAATTAATGCAAAAGAAATTTATTTTGTGAAGTTTTTCGACGGAAAATGAATTCCGTCGAAAATGGATGAATAAAATAAATGCAAAAGAAATTAATTTTGTGAAGTTTTTATGACGGAAAATGAATTCCGTCGAAAATGGATGAATAAATTAAATGCAAAAGAAATTGATATTGTGAAATTTTTTGATGGGAAACGGATTCCGTCGAAAATGGATGAATAAAATAAATGCAAAAGAAATTCATTTTATGAAGTTTTTCGACGGAAAACAAATTCATCGAAAACGGATTAATAAAATAAACGCAAAAGAAATTGGTTTTGTGAAGTTTTTCGACGGAAAATGGATTCCGTCGAAGATTTTGGACGGAAAATGAATTCCGTCGAAAATGGATGAATAAAATAAATGCAAAAGAAATTAATTTTGTGAAGTTTTTCGACGAAAAATGGATTTCGTAGAAGATTTTTGACGGAAAATGGATTCCGTCGAAGATTTTTGACGGAAAATGAATTCCATCGAAAATGGATGAATAAAATAAATGCAAAAGAAATTGATTTTGTGAAGTTTTTCGACGGAAAATGGATTCCGTCGAAGATTTTTGACCGAAAATGAATTCCGTCGAAAATGGATGAATAAAATAAATGCAAAAGAAATTGATTTTGTGAAGTTTTTCGACGAAAAATGGATTCCGTAGAAGATTTTTGTCGGAAAATGGATTCCGTCGAAGATTTTTAACGGAAAATGAATTCCATCGAAAATGGATGAATAAAATAAATGCAAAAGAAATTGATTTTGTGAAGTTTTTCGACGGAAAATGGATTCCGTCGAAGATTTTTGACCGAAAATGAATTCCGTCGAAAATGGATGAATAAAATAAATGCAAAAGAAATTGATTTTGTGAAGTTTTTCGACGAAAAATGGATTCCGTAGAAGATTTTTGTCGGAAAATGGATTCCGTCGAAGATTTTTGACGGAAAATGAATTCCTTCGAAAACGGATGAATAAAATAAATGCAAAAGAAATTGATTTTGTGAAGTTTTTCGACAGAAAATGGAAATCCGTCGAAGATGGATGAATAAAATAAATTGGAAAAGAAATTGATTTTGTAAAGTTTTTCGACAGAAAATGGATGAAAAAAATAAAAGCAAAAGAAATTGATTTTGTAAAGTTTTTCGACGGAAAATGGATGAAAAAAATAAAAGCAAAAGAAATTGATTTTGTGAAGTTTTTCGACGGAAAATGGATTCCGTCGAAGATTTTTGACGGAAAATGGATTCCGTCAAAGATGGATGAATAAAATAAATGCAAAAGAATTTGATATTGTGAAATTTTTTGATGGAAAACGGATTTCGTCGAAAATGGATGAATAAAATAAATGCAAAAGAAATAGATTTTATGAATTTTTTCGACGGAAAATGGATTCCGTCGAAGATTTTGGACGGAAAATGAATTCCGTCGAAAATGGATGAATAAAATAAATGCAAAAGAAATTGATTTTGTGAAGTTTTTCGACGAAAAATGGATTCCGTAGAAGATTTTGGATTCCGTAGAAGATTTTTGTCGGAAAATGGATTCTGTCGAAGATTTTTGACGAAAAATGTGTTCCGTCGAAAATGGATGAATTAAATTAATGCAAAAGAAATTTATTTTGTGAAGTTTTTCGACGGAAAATGAATTCCGTCGAAAATGGATGAATAAAATAAATGCAAAAGAAATTAATTTTGTAAAGTTTTTATGACGGAAAATGAATTCCGTCGAAAATGGATGAATAAATTAAATGCAAAAGAAATTGATATTGTGAAATTTTTTGATGGGAAACGGATTCCGTCGAAAATGGATGAATAAAATAAATGCAAAAGAAATTCATTTTATGAAGTTTTTCGACGGAAAACAAATTCATCGAAAACGGATTAATAAAATAAACGCAAAAGAAATTGGTTTTGTGAAGTTTTTCGACGGAAAATGGATTCCGTCGAAGTTTTTTGACGGAAAATGAATTCCGTCGAAAATGGATGAATAAAATAAATGCAAAAGAAATTAATTTTGTGAAGTTTTTCGACGAAAAATGGATTTCGTAGAAGATTTTGGACGGAAAATGGATTCCGTCGAAGATTTTTGACGGAAAATGAATTCCATCGAAAATGGATGAATAAAATAAATGCAAAAGAAATTGATTTTGTGAAGTTTTTCGACGGAAAATGGATTCCGTCGAAGATTTTTGACCGAAAATGAATTCCGTCGAAAATGGATGAATAAAATAAATGCAAAAGAAATTGATTTTGTGAAGTTTTTCGACGAAAAATGGATTCCGTAGAAGATTTTTGTCGGAAAATGGATTCCATCGAAGATTTTTGACGGAAAATGAATTCCATCGAAAATGGATGAATAAAATAAATGCAAAAGAAATTGATTTTGTGAAGTTTTTCGACGGAAAATGGATTCCGTCGAAGATTGATTTTGTGAAGTTTTTCGACGAAAAAAAGAAATCAGTTGAAGATTTTTGACGGAAAACGAATTCCGTCGAAAATGGATGAATAAAATAAATGCAAAAGAAATTAATTTTGTAAAGTTTTTATGACGGAAAATGAATTCCGTCGAAAATGGATGAATAAAATAAATGCAAAAGAAAATGGATTTCGTCGAAGATTTTTGACGAAAAATGTATTCCGTCGAAAACGGATGAATAAAATAAATGCAAAAGAAATTGATTTTGTGATGTTTTTCGACGGAAAACAAATTCCGTCGAAAACGGATGAATAAAATAAATGCAAAAGAAATCGATTTTGTGAAGTTTTTCGACGGAAAATGTTTTCCGTCGAAGATTTTTGATTGAAATTGGATTCTGTCGAAGATTTTTGACGGAAAATGAATTTCATCGAAAACGGATGAATAAAATAAATGCAAAAGAAATTGATTTTGTGAAGTTTTTCGACGGAAAATGGATTCCGTCGAAAATGGATGAATAAAATAAATGCAAAAGAAATTGATTTTTTGAAGTTTTTCGATGGAAAACGGATTCCGTCGAAAATGGATGAATAAAATAAATGCAAAAGAAATTAATTTTGTAAAGTTTTTATGACGGAAAATGAATTCCGTCGAAAATGGATGAATAAAATAAATGCAAAAGAAAATGGATTCCGTCGAAGATTTTTGACGAAAAATGTATTCCTTCGAAAACGGATGAATAAAATAAATGCAAAAGAAATTGATTTTGTGATGTTTTTCGACGGAAAACAAATTTCGTCGAAAACGGATGAATAAAATAAATGCAAAAGAAATCGATTTTGTGAAGTTTTTCGACGGAAAATGTTTTCCGTCGAAGATTTTTGATTGAAATTGGATTCTGTCGAAGATTTTTGACGGAAAATGAATTCCATCGAAAACGGATGAATAAAATAAATGCAAAAGAAATTGATTTTGTGAAGTTTTTCGACGGAAAATGGATTCCGTCAAAGATTTTGGACGAAAAATAAATTCCGTCGAAAATGGATGAATAAAATAAATGCAAAAGAAATTGATTTTTTGAAGTTTTTCGATGGAAAACGGATTCCGTCGAAAATGGATGAATAAAATAAACGCAAAAGAAATTGATTTTGTAAGTTTTTCGCCGGAAAATGGATTCCATCGAAGATTTTTGACGAAAAATGTGTTCCGTCGAAAATGGATGAATTAAATTAATGCAAAAGAAATTAATTTTGTGAAGTTTATCGACGGAAAATGAATTCCGTCGAAAATGGGTGAATAAATTAAATGCAAAAGAAATTGATATTGTGAAATTTTTTGATGGGAAACGGATTCCGTCGAAAATGGATGAATAAAATAAATGCAAAAGAAATTCATTTTATGAAGTTTTTCGACGGAAAACAAATTCATCGAAAACGGATTAATAAAATAAACGCAAAAGAAATTGGTTTTGTGAAGTTTTTCGACGGAAAATGGATTCCGTAGAAGATTTTTGACGGAAAATGAATTCCGTCGAAAATGGATGAATAAAATAAATGCAAAAGAAATTAATTTTGTGAAGTTTTTCGACGAAAAATTGATTTCGTAGAAGATTTTTGACGGGAAATGGATTCCGTCGAAGATTTTTGACGGAAAATGAATTCCATCGAAAATGGATGAATAAAATAAATGCAAAAGAAATTGATTTTGTGAAGTTTTTCGATGGAAAATGGATTCCATCGAAGATTTTTGACCGAAAATGAATTCCATCGAAAATGGATGAATAAAATAAATTCAAAAGAAATTGATTTTGTGAAGTTTTTCGACAGAAAATGGAAATCCGTCGAAGATTTTTTGACGGAAAATGAATTCCGTCAAAATCGGATGAATAAAATAAATTGGAAAAGAAATTGATTTCGTAAAGTTTTTCGACGGAAAATGGATTCCGTCGAAAGTGGATGAAAAAAATAAAAGCAAAAGAAATTGATTTTGTGAAGTTTTTCGACGAAAAAAGGAAATCAGTTGAAGATTTTTGACGGAAAACGAATTCCGTCGAAAATGGATGAATAAAATAAATGCAAAAGAAATTAATTTTGTGAAGTTTTTCGACGGAAAAAGAATTCCGTCGAAAATGGATGAATAAATTAAATGCAAAAGAAATTGATATTGTGAAATTTTTTGATGGGAAACGGATTCCGTCGAAAATGGATGAATAAAATAAATGTAAAAGAAATTCATTTTATGAAGTTTTTCGACGGAAAACAAATTCATCGAAAACGGATTAATAAAATAAACGCAAAAGAAATTGGTTATGTGAAGTTTTTCGACGGAAAATGGATTCCGTCGAAGATTTTTGACGGAAAATGAATTCCGTCGAATATGGATGAATAAAATAAATGCAAAAGAAATTAATTTTGTGATGTTTTTCGACGAAAAATTGATTTCGTAGAAGATTTTTGACGGGAAATGGATTCCGTCGACGATTTTTGACGGAAAATGAATTCCATCGAAAATGGATGAATAAAATAAATGCAAAAGAAATTGATTTTGTGAAGTTTTTCGACGGAAAATGGATTCCATCGAAGATTTTTGACCGAAAATGAATTCCGTCGAAAATGGATGAATAAAATAAATTCAAAAGAAATTGATTTTATGAAGTTTTTCGACGGAAAACAAATTCCCTCGGAAACAGATTAATTAAATAAATGCAAAAGAAATTGGTTTTGTGAAGTTTTTCGACGAAAAATGAATTTCGTCGAAAATGGATGAATAAAATAAATGCAAAAGAAATTGATTTTATGAAGTTTTTCGACGGAAAACAAATTCCATCGAAAACGGATTAATAAAATAAATGCAAAAGAAATTGGTTTTGTGAAGTTTTTCGACGGAAAATGAATTCCGTCGAAAATGGATGAATAAAATAAATGCAAAAGAAATTAATTTTGTGAATTTTTTTTACGTAAAACGGATTCCGTCGAAAATGGATGAATAAAATAAACGCACAAGAAATTGATTTTGTGAAGTTTTTAGACAGAAAACAAATTCCGTCGAAATCTGATGAATAAAATAAATGCAAAAGAAATTGATTCCGTGAAGTTTTTCGACGGAAAATGGATTCCGTCGAAGATTTTTGATTGAAATTGGATTCCGTCGTAGATTTTTGACGGAAAATGAATTCCATCGAAAATGGATGAATAAAATAAATGCAAAAGAAATTGATTTTGTGAAGTTTTTCGACGGAAAATGGATTTAGTCGAAGATTTTTGAAAGAAAATGAATTCCGTCGAAAATGGATGAATAAAATAAATGCAAAAGAAATTGATTTTGTGAAGTTTTTCGACGGAAAACGAATTCCGTCGAAAATGGATTAATAAAATAAATGCAAAAGAAATTGATTTTGTGGAGTTTTTCGACGGAAAATGGATTCCGTCGAAGATTTTGGACGGAAAATGAATACCGTCGAAAATGGATGAATAAAATAAAAGCAAAAGAAATTGATTTTGTGAAGTTTTTTTGACGGAAAATGAATTCCGTCGAAAATGGATGAATAAAATAAATGCAAAAGAAACTGATATTGTGAATTTTTTTGATGGAAAACGGATTCCGTCGAAAATGGATGAATAAAATAAATGCAAAAGAAATTGATTTTATGAAGTTTTTCGACGGAAAACAAATTCCCTCGGAAACAGATTAATTAAATAAATGCAAAAGAAGTTGGTTTTGTGAAGTTTTTCGACGAAAAATGAATTTCGTCGAAAATGGATGAATAAAATAAATGCAAAAGAAATTGATTTTATGAAGTTTTTCGACGGAAAACAAATTCCATCGAAAACGGATTAATAAAATAAATGCAAAAGAAATTGGTTTTGTGAAGTTTTTCGACGGAAAATGAATTCCGTCGAAAATGGATGAATAAAATAAATGCAAAAGAAATTAATTTTGTGAATTTTTTTTACGTAAAACGGATTCCGTCGAAAATGGATGAATAAAATAAACGCACAAGAAATTGATATTGTGAAATTTTTTGATGGAAAACTGATTTCGTCGAAAATGGATGAATAAAATAAATGCAAAAGAAATTGATTTTACAAAGTTTTTCGACGAAAAATGGATTTCTTCGAAGATTTTTGACGAAAAATGTATTCCGTCGAAAACGGATGAATAAAATAAATGCAAAAGAAATTGATTTTGCGAAGTTTTTCGACGGAAAACAAATTCCGTCGAAAATGGATGAATAAAATAAATGCAAAAAGAAATTGATTTTGTGAAGTTTTTCGACGGAAAATGGATTTCGTCGAAGATTTTTGATTGAAATTGGATTCCGTCGAAGATTTTTGACGGAAAATGAATTCCATCGAAAACGGATGAGTAAAATAAATGCAAAAGAATTTGATTTTGTGAAGTTTTTTGACGGAAAATGGATTCCGTCGAAGATTTTTGACAGAAAATGAATTCCGTCGAAAATGGATGAATAAAATAAATGCAAAAGAAATTGATTTTGTGAAGTTTTTCGACGGAAAACGGATTCCGTCGAAAATGGATGAATAAAATAAATGCAAAAGAAATTGATTTTGTGTTGTTTTTCGAAGGAAAATGTATTCCGTTGAAGACGGATGAATAAAATAAATGGAAAAGAAATTGATTTTGTGAAGTTTTTCGACGAAAAAAGGAAATCAGTTGAAGATTTTTTACGGAAAACGAATTCCGTCGAAAATGGATGAATAAAATAATTGCAAAAGAAATTAATTTTGTTAAGTTTTTTTGACGGAAAACGGATTCCGTCGAAAATGGATGAATAAAATAAATGCAAAAGAAATTGAATTTATGAATTTTTTCGACTAAAAATGGATTCCGTCGAAGATTTTTTACGGAAAATGTATTCCGTCGAAAACGGATGAATAAAATAAATGCAAAAGAATTTGATTTTGTGAAGTTTTTCGACGGAAAATGGATTCCGTCAAAGATTTTTGACAGAAAATGAATTCCGTCGAAAATGGATGAATAAAATAAATGCAAAAGAAATTGATTTTGTGAAGTTTTTCGACGGAAAACGGATTCCGTCGAAAATGGATGAATAAAATAAACGCAAAAGAAATTGATTTTGTAAGTTTTTCGACGGAAAATGGATTCCGTTGAAGATTTTTGACGAAAAATGTATTCTGTCGAAAATGGATGAATTAAATTAATGCAAAAGAAATTTATTTTGTGAATTTTTTCGACGGAAAACAAATTCCGTCGAAAATGGATGAATAAAATAAATGCAAAAGAAATTAATTTTGTGAAGTTTTTTTGACTGAAAATGAATTCCGTCGAAAATGGATGAATAAAATAAATGCAAAAGAAATTGATATTGTGAAATTTTTTGATGGAAAACGGATTCCGTCGAAAATGGATGAATAAAATAAATGCAAAAGAAATTGATTTTATGAAGTTTTTCGACGGAAAACAAATTCCATCGAAAACAGATTAATAAAATAAATCCAAAAGAAATTGGTTTTATGAAGTTTTTCGACGGAAAATGAATTCCGTCGAAAATGGATGAATAAAATAAATGCAAAAGAAATTGATTTTATGAAGTTTTTCGACGAAAAATGGATTCCGTCGAAGATTTTTTATTTTTTACGGAAAATGTATTCCGTCGAAAACGGATGAATAAAATAAATGCAAAAGAAATTGATTTTGCGAAGTTTTTCGACAGAAAATGGAAATCCGTCGAAGATTTTTTGACGGAAAACGAATTCCGTCAAAATCGGATGAATAAAATAAATTGGAAAAGAAATTGATTTCGTAAAGTTTTTCGACGGAAAATGGATTCCGTCGAAAGTGGATGAAAAAAATAAAAGCAAAAGAAATTGATTTTGTGAAGTTTTTCGACGAAAAAAGGAAATCAGTTGAAGATTTTTGACGGAAAATGAATTCCGTCGAAAATGGATGAATAAAATAAATGCAAAAGAAATTAATTTTGTGAAGTTTTTAGAAAATGAATTCCGTCGAAAATGGATGAATAAATTAAATGCAAAAGAAATTGATATTGTGAAATTTTTTGATGGGAAACGGATTCCGTCGAAAATGGATGAATAAAATAAATGTAAAAGAAATTCATTTTACGAAGTTTTTCGACGGAAAACAAATTCATCGAAAACGGATTAATAAAATAAACGCAAAAGAAATTGGTTTTGTGAAGTTTTTCGACGGAAAATGGATTCCGTCGAAGATTTTTGACGGAAAATGAATTCCGTCGAATATGGATGAATAAAATAAATGCAAAAGAAATTAATTTTGTGAAGTTTTTCGACGAAAAATTGATTTCGTAGAAGATTTTTGACGGGAAATGGATTCCGTCGAAGATTTTTGACGGAAAATGAATTCCATCGAAAATGGATGAATAAAATAAATGCAAAAGAAATTGATTTTGTGAAGTTTTTCGACGGAAAATGGATTCCGTCGAAGATTTTTGACCGAAAATGAATTCCGTCGAAAATGGATGAATAAAATAAATGCAAAAGAAATTGATTTTGTGAAGTTTTTCGACGAAAAATGGATTCCGTAGAAGATTTTTGTCGGAAAATGGATTCCGTCGAAGATTTTTGACGGAAAATGAATTCCTTCGAAAAAGGATGAATAAAATAAATGCAAAAGAAATTGATTTTGTGAAGTTTTTCGACAGAAAATGGAAATCCGTCGAAGATTTTTTGACGGAAAACGAATTCCGTCAAAATCGGATGAATAAAATAAATTGGAAAAGAAATTGATTTTGTAAAGTTTTTCGACGGAAAATGGATTCCGTCGAAAGTGGATGAAAAAAATAAAAGCAAAAGAAATTGATTTTGTGAAGTTTTTCGACGAAAAAATGAAATCAGTTGAAGATTTTTGACGGAAAACGAATTCCGTCGAAAATGGATGAATAAAATAAATGCAAAATAAATTAATTTTGTTAAGTTTTTTTTACGGAAAACGGATTCCGTCGAAAATGGATGAATAAAATAAATGCAAAAGAAATTGAATTTATGAATTTTTTCGACGAAAAATGGATTCCGTCGAAGATTTTTTACGCAAAATGTATTCCGTCGAAAACAGATGAATAAAATAAATGCATAAGAAATTGATTTTGTGAAGTTTTTAGACGGAAAACAAATTCCGTCGAAATCTGATGAATAAAATAAATGCAAAAGAAATTGATTCCGTGAAGTTTTTCGACGGAAAATGGATTCCGTCGAAGATTTTTGATTGAAATTGGATTCCGTCGTAGATTTTTGACGGAAAATGAATTCCATCGAAAATGGATGAATAAAATAAATGCAAAAGAAATTGATTTTGTGAAGTTTTTCGACGGAAATTGGATTCAGTCGAAGATTTTTGAAAGAAAATGAATTCCGTCGAAAATGGATGAATAAAATAAATGCAAAAGAAATTGATTTTGTGAAGTTTTTCGACGGAAAACGAATTCCGTCGAAAATGGATTAATAAAATAAATGCAAAAGAAATTGATTTTGTGAGTTTTTCGACGGAAAATGGATTCCGTCGAAGATTTTGGACGAAAAATGAATACCTCGAAAATGGATGAATAAAATAAAAGCAAAAGAAATTGATTTTATGAAGTTTTTTTGACGGAAAATGAATTCCGTCGAAAATTGATGAATAAAATAAATGCAAAAGAAATTGATATTGTGAATTTTTTTGATGGAAAACGGATTCCGTCGAAAATGGATGAATAAAATAAATGCAAAAGAAATTGATTTTATGAAGTTTTTCGACGGAAAACAAATTCCCTCGGAAACAGATTAATTAAATAAATGCAAAAGAAATTGGTTTTGTGAAGTTTTTCGACGAAAAATGAATTTCGTCCAAAATGGATGAATAAAATAAATGCAAAAGAAATTGATTTTATGAAGTTTTTCGACGGAAAACAAATTCCATCGAAAACGGATTAATAAAATAAATGCAAAAGAAATTGGTTTTGTGAAGTTTTTCGACGGAAAATGAATTCCGTCGAAAATGGATGAATAAAATAAATGCAAAAGAAATTAATTTTGTGAATTTTTTTTACGTAAAACGGATTCCGTCGAAAATGGATGAATAAAATAAATGCAAAAGAAATTGATTTTGTGTTGTTTTTCGAAGGTGTATTCCGTTGAAGACGGATGAATAAAATAAATGGAAAAGAAATTGATTTTGTGAAGTTTTTCGACGAAAAAAGGAAATCAGTTGAAGATTTTTGACGGAAAATGAATTCCGTCGAAAATGGATGAATAAAATAATTGCAAAAGAAATTAATTTTGTTACGTTTTTTTGACGGAAAACGGATTCCGTCGAAAATGGATGAATAAAATAAATGCAAAAGAAATTGAATTTATGAATTTTTTCGACGAAAAATGGATTCCGTCGAAGATTTTTTACGGAAAATGTATTCCGTCGAAAACGGATGAATAAAATAAATGCAAAAGAAATTGATTCCGTGAAGTTTTTCGACGGAAAATGGATTTCGTCGAAGATTTTTGATTGAAATTGGATTCCGTCGAAGATTTTTGACGGAAAATGAATTCCATCGAAAACGGATGAATAAAATAAATGCAAAAGAATTTGATTTTGTGAAGTTTTTCGACGGAAAATGGATTCCGTCAAAGATTTTTGACAGAAAATGAATTCCGTCGAAAATGGATGAATAAAATAAATGCAAAAGAAATTGATTTTGTGAAGTTTTTCGACGGAAAACGGATTCCGTCGAAAATGGATGAATAAAATAAACGCAAAAGAAATTGATTTTGTAAGTTTTTCGACGGAAAATGGATTCCGTTGAAGATTTTTGACGAAAAATGTATTCTGTCGAAAATGGATGAATTAAATTAATGCAAAAGAAATTTATTTTGTGAAGTTTTTCGACGGAAAATGAATTCCGTCGAAAATGGATGAATAAAATAAATGCAAAAGAAATTAAAACCGAAAAAATTCCGTCGAAAATGGATGAATAAAATAAATGCAAAAGAAATTGATTTTGTGAAATTTTTTGATGGAAAACGAATTCCGTCGAAAATGGATGAATAAAATAAATGCAAAAGAAATTGATATTGTGAAATTTTTTGATTAATAAAATAAATGGAAAAAACGGATTCCGTCGAAAATGGATGAATACAATAAATGCAAAAGAAACTGATTTTATGAAGTTTTTCGACGAAAAGTGGATTCCGTCGAAGATTTTTTACGGAAAATGTATTCCGTCGAAAACGGATGAATAAAATAAATGCAAAAGAAATTGATTCCGTGAAGTTTTTCGACGGAAAATGGATTCCGTCGAAGATTTTGGATTGAAATTGGATTCCGTCGAAGATTTTTGACGGAAAATGAATTCCATCGAAAACGGATGAATAAAATAAATGCAAAAGAATTTGATTTTGTGAATTTTTTCGACGGAAAATGGATTCCGTCAAAGATTTTTGACAGAAAATGAATTCCGTCGAAAATGGATGAATAAAATAAATTAAAAAGAAATTGATTTTGTGAAGTTTTTCGACGGAAAACGGATTCCGTCGAAAATGGATGAATAAAATAAATGCAAAAGAAATTGATTTTGTAAGTTTTTCGACGGAAAATGGATTCCGTCGAAGATTTTTGACGAAAAAAGTATTCTGTCGAAAATGGATGAATTAAATTAATGCAAAAGAAATTTATTTTGTGAATTTTTTCGACGGAAAACGAATTCCGTCGAAAATGGATGAATAAAATAAATGCAAAAGAAATTAATTTTGTGAAGTTTTTTTGACCGAAAATGAATTCCGTCGAAAATGGATGAATAAAATAAATGCAAAAGAAATTGATATTGTGAATTTTTTTGATGGAAAACGGATTCCGTCGAAAATGGATGAATAAAATAAATGCAAAAGAAATTGATTTTATGAAGTTTTTCGACGGAAAACAAATTCCATCGAAAACAGATTAATAAAATAAATCCAAAAGAAATTGGTTTTATGAAGTTTTTCGACGGAAAATGAATTCCGTCGAAAGTGGATGAATAAAATAAATGCAAAAGAAATTGATTTTATGAAGTTTTTCGACAGAAAACAAATTCCATCGAAAACGGATTAATAAAATAAATGCAAAATAAATTGGTTTTGTGAAGTTTTTCGACGGAAAATGAATTCCGTCGAAAATGGATGAATAAAATAAATGCAAAACAAATTATTTTTGTGAATTTTTTTTTACGTAAAACGGATTCCGTCGAAAATGGATGAATAAAATAAACGCACAAGAAATTGATATTGTGAAATTTTTTGATGGAAAACTGATTCTGTCGAAAATGGATGAATAAAATAAATCCAAAAGAAATTGATTTTTGTGAAGTTTTTCGATGGAAAACGGATTCCGTCAAAAATGGATGAATAAAGTAAATGCAAAAGAAATTGATTTTGTAAGTTTTTCGACGGAAAATGGATTCCATCGAAGATTTTTGACGAAAAATGTATTCCATCGAAAATGGATGAATTAAATTAATGCAAAAGAAATTTATTTTGTGAAGATTTTCGACGGAAAATGAATTCCGTCAAAAATGGATGAATAAAATAATTGCAAAAGAAATTAATTTTGTGAAGTTTTTTTTACGGAAAACGGATTCAAATTGATTTTATGATGTTTTTCGACGAAAAATAGATTCCGTCGAAGATTTTTGACGAAAAATGTATTTCGTCGAAAACGGATGAATAAAATAAATGCAAAAAGAAATCGATTTTGTGAAGTTTTTCGACGGAAAATGGATTTCGTAGAAGATTTTTGACGGAAAATGGATTCCGTCGAAGATTTTTGACGGAAAATAAATTCCATCGAAAACGGATGAATAAAATAAATGCAAAAGAAATTGATTTTGTGAAGTTTTTCGACGGAAAATGGATTTCGTCGAAGATTTTGGACGGAAAATGAATTCCGTCGAAAATGGATGAATAAAATAAATGCAAAAGAAATTGATTTTGTGAAGTTTTTCGACGGAAAACGGATTCCGTAGAATATTCTTGACAGAAAATGGATTCCGTCGAAGATTTTTGACGGAAAATGAATTCCATCGAAAATGGATGAATAAAATAAATGCAAAAGAAATTGATTTAGTGAAGTTTTTTGACGGAAAATGGATTCCGTCGAAGATTTTTGACGGAAATTGAATTCCATCGAAAATGGATGAATAAAATAAATGCAAAAGAAATTGATTTTGTGAAGTTTTTCGACGGAAAATGGATTCCGTAGAAGATTTTTGACGGAAAATGAATTCCGTCGAAAATGGATGAATAAAATAAATGCAAAAGAAATTAATTTTGTGAAGTTTTTTTGAAGGAAAATGAATTCCTTCGAAAATGGATGAATAAAATAAAGGCAAAAGAAATTGATATTGTGAAGTTTTTTGATGGAAAACGGATTCCGTCGAAAATGGATGAATAAAATAAATGCAAAAGAAATTGACTTTGTGAAGTGTTTCGACGGAAAATGGATTCTGTCGAAGATTTTGGACGGAAAATCAATTCCGTCGAAAATGGATGAATAAAATAAATGCAAAAGAAATTGATTTTGTGAAGTTTTTCGACGGAAAACGGATTCCGTAGAAGATTCTTGACAGAAAATGGATTTCGTCGAAGTTTTTCGACGGAAAATGAATTCCATCGAAAACGGATGAATAAAATAAATGCAAAAGAAATTGATTTTGTGAAGTTTTTCGACGGAAAATGGATTCCGTCGAAGATTTTTGACTGGAAACTAATTCCGTTGAAAATGGATGAATAAAATAAATAAAAAAGAAATTGATTTTGTGAAGTTTTTCGACGGAAAACGGATTCCGTCGAAAATGGATGAATAAAATAAATGCAATAGAAATTGATTTTGTAAGTTTTTCGACGGAAAATGGATTCCGTCGAAGATTTTTGACGAAAAAATGTATTATGTCGAAAATGGATGAATTAAATTAATGCAAAAGAAATTTATTTTGTGAATTTTTTCGACGGAAAACGAATTCCTTCGAAAATGGATGAATAAAATAAATGCAAAAGAAATTAATTTTGTGAAGTTTTTTTGACGGAAAATGAATTCCGTCGAAAATGGATGAATAAAATAAATGCAAAAGAAATTGATTTTATGAAGTTTTTCGACGGAAAACAAATTCCATCGAAAACGGATTAATAAAATAAATGCAAAAGAAATTGGTTTTGTGAAGTTTTTGGACGGAAAATGGATTCGGTCGAAAATGGATGAATAAAATAAATGCAAAAGAAAATAATTTTGTTAAATTTTTTGACGGAAAATGAATTCCGTCGAAAATGGATGAATAAAATAAATGCAAAAGAAATTGATTTTGTGAAGTTTTTCGACGAAAAATGGATTCCGTAGAAGATTTTTGTCAGAAAATGGATTCCGTTGAAGATTTTTGACGGAAAATGAATTCCATCGAAAATGGATGAATAAAATAAATGCAAAAGAAATTGATTTTGTGAAGTTTTTCGACGGAAAATGGATTCCGTCGAAGATTTTTGACCGAAAATGAATTCCGTCGAAAATGGATGAATAAAATAAATGCAAAAGAAATTGATTTTGTGATGTTTTTCGACGAAAAATGGATTCCGTAGAAGATTTTTGTCGGAAAATGGATTCCGTCGAAGATTTTTGACGGAAAATGAATTCCTTCGAAAACGGATGAATAAAATAAATGCAAAAGAAATTGATTTTGTGAAGTTTTTCGACAGAAAATGGAAATCCGTCGAAGATTTATTGACGGAAAACGAATTCCGTCAAAAATGGATGAATAAAATAAATTGGAAAAGAAATTGATTTTGTAAAGTTTTTCGACGGAAAATGGATTCCGTCGAAAGTGGATGCAAAAAATAAAAGCAAAAGAAATTGATTTTGTAAAGTTTTTCGACGGAAAATGGATTCCGTCGAATATTTTGGACGGAAAATGAATTCCGTCGAAAATGGATGAATAAAATAAATGCAAAAGAAATTGATTTTGTGAAGTTTCTCGACGGAAAACGGATTCCGTAGAAGATTCTTGACAGAAAATGGATTTCGTCGAAGTTTTTTGACGGAAAATGAATTCCATCGAAAACGGATGAATAAAATAAATGCAAAAGAAATTGATTTTGTGAAGTTTTTCGACGGAAAATGGATTCCGTCGAAGATTTTTGACTGAAAATTAATTCGGTCGAAAATGGATGAATAAAATAAATTAAAAAGAAATTGATTTTGTGAAGTTTTTCGACGGAAAACGGATTCCGTCGAAAATGGATGAATAAAATAAATGCAAAAGAAATTGATTTTGTAAGTTTTTCGACGGAAAATGGATTCCGTCGAAGATTTTTGACGAAAAAAGTATTCTGTCGAAAATGGATGAATTAAATTAATGCAAAAGAAATTTATTTTGTGAATTTTTTCGACGGAAAACGAATTCCGTCGAAAATGGATGAATATAATAAATGCAAAAGAAATTAATTTTGTGAAGTTTTTTTGACGGAAAATGAATTCCGTCGAAAATGGATGAATAAAATAAATGCAAAAGAAATTGATATTGTGAAATTTTTTGATGGAAAACGGATTCCGTCGAAAATGGATGAATAAAATAAATGCAAAAGAAATTGATTTTATGAAGTTTTTCGACGGAAAACAAATTCCATCGAAAACGGATTAATAAAATAAATGCAAAAGAAATTGGTTTTGTGAAGTTTTTGGACGGAAAATGGATTCGGTCGAAAATGGATGAATAAAATAAATGCAAAAGAAATTGATATTGTGAAGTTTTTTGACGAAAAACGGATTCCGTCGAAAATGGATGAATAAAATAAATGCAAAAGCAATTGATTTTGTGAAGTTTTTCGACGAAAATGGATTTCGTCCAAGAGTTTTGACGGAAAACGAATTCCGTCGAAAAAGGATGAATAAAATAAATTGCAAAAGAAATTGATATTGTGAAGTTTTTTGACGGGAAACGGATGCCGTCGAAAACTGATGAATAAAATAAATGCAAAAGAAATTGATTTTGTGAAGTTTTTCGATGGAAAATGGATTTCGTCGAAGAGTTTTGACGGAAAATGAATTCCGTCGAAAATGGATGAATAAAATAAATTGCAAAAGAAATTCATTTTGTGAAGTTTTTCGACGGAAAATGAATTCCGTCGAAAACTGATGAATAAAACAAATGCAAAAGAAATGGATTTTGTGAAGTTTTTCGATGGAAAATGGATTCCGTCAAAAACCGATGAATAAAACAAATGCAAAAGAAATTCATTTTGTGAAGTTTTTCGACGAAAATGGACTTCATCGAAGATTTTTGACGGAAAACGAATTCCGTCGAAAATGGATGAATAAAATAAATTGCAAAAGAAATTCATTTTGTGAAGTTTTTCGACGGAAAACGAATTCCGTCGAAAGCTGATGAATAAAATAATTGCAAAAGAAATTGATTTTGTGAAGTTTTTCGACGGAAAAAGAATTTCGACGAAAACTGATGAATAAAATAAATGCAAAAGAAATTGATTTTGTGAAGTTTTTCGACGGAAAATGGATTCCGTCGAAGATTTTTGAAGGAAAATGAATTCCGTCGAAAATGGATGAATAAAATAAATGCAAAAGAAATTGATTTTGTGAAGTTTTTGGACGGAAAACGGATTCCGTCGAAAATGGATGAATAAAATAAATGCAAAAGAAATTGACATTGTGAAGTTTTTTGACGAAAAACGGATTCCGTCGAAAATGGATGAATAAAATAAATGCAAAAGAAATTGATTTTGTGAAGTTTTTCGACGAAAATGGATTTCGTCGAAGATTTTTGACGGAAAACGAATTCCGTCGAAAACGGATGAATAAAATAAATTGCAAAAGAAATTCATTTTGTAAAGTTTTTCGAAAGAAAAAGAATTCCGTCGAAAACTGATGAATAAAATAAATGCAAAAGAAATTGATTTTGTGATTTCGACGAAAATGGTCGAAGATTTTTGACGGAAAACGAATTCCGTCGAAAACGGATGAATAAAATAAATTGCAAAAGAAATTCATTTTGTAAAGTTTTTCGAAAGAAAAAGAATTCCGTCGAAAACTGATGAATAAATTAAATGCAAAAGAAATTGATTTTGTGAAGTTTTTCGACGGAAAACTGATTCCGTAGAAGATTCTTGGCAGAAAATGGATTTCGTCGAAGACTTTTGACGGAAAATTAATTCTATCGAAAACGGATGAATAAAAGAAATTTATTTTGTGAAGTTTTTCGACGGAAAATGGATTTCGTCAAAGATGGATGAATAAAATAAATACAAAAGAAATTGATATTGTGAAATTTTTTGATGGAAAACGGATTTCGTCGAAAATGGATGAATAAAATAAATGCAAAAGAAATAGATT
>JAVKPL010003051.1:0-19002 GCA_032173675.1 Gastrolobium villosum
ACAAGTCTATTCCTAGAACATGCATGGAGAGTCATCTTTATCCCCTTTCAGGATCAGTATTCCAATATTCCTATTGCAAACCCTAATCCCCAGAATATCATTCCCCATTAGGTTGATCAGATCTAACAGAAATAATATCAATACGCGCAAGATAAAGATGAAATATATTAAATCAATACATATAATGATTCAATCCTTGTAACAATTGTTCACAAAGGGATCATGCCCCTGACTACAGAAATAGATCTAGCCAATCAACATCATGATTGCTGATCTGATTTCAACATGAACTGAAATAAAAATAGAAGAAGAAGATTACAAGAACGGAACGACGAACGCGAAGAACGCCCTCCTCCTTCAGCCGGATCTGCTCCTTTTAGGTCTTGTGGTGTATTATGATGTATCTTTTCTTCAAAGGTTGAGTCTCTTTTTATAAGAGACTTTGACCTAAAATGTGAAATTTGAATTTCATCTTTTCGCGCCTCCCACGCTGACAGCGCCACTCCCGCGCTGTGAGCGTGGGAGGTTCTGTCAATTTTTGCCAACCCGCGCTGATGGCGCGGATCTCGCGCTCTCAGCGCGGGACCTTCTGCCAATTTTCTTCTTCCCACACTGTGACCGTGAAATTCCAAGATTGCCCTTCTGACGAAACGTATAACGGAAACCTTACAATTTATTACATAAACGTTATAACGAAAATATTAAAGTATAAATTAATAACATAAACGTTTAACGGAAAGATTTAATTAAAATAAATTTGAATTCAAATTTCGAATTTAAAATCTGAATTCAACAGTGGCACGATCCTCTGGTGCTGCAAGCGCCATTCCCACGCTCGTAGCGTGGGCCTTTAGTTTCACTTTGTCCTTTTCAGCTCCAATTTGTGCATTTCTCCTATGAAATCAACATAAAATCAGTATATAACTTCAAATTAAGATATTTGACAAATTAACAGTGATTTTGCCCTTTTCTTGTATCAGATTAAGTAACATTCTTCCTCTTTTTTTCTTAGAATTCCTTATATGCTGATTGCATATCAAATAATTCCCAGATTTGAACTTTGCTGTCCCTAGCAATGTACAAGACTAAATCAAGGAAACAGATTAATCCAACATAACATTGTACAGCCAACAGATCATCATACTAAGCATGACTGAATCAATGCAAAGAACTTTTAACAATGCCTTCTATTCTTATGAAAATATCAGAATCTAGCTTGAACACCCCTCACCAAGATAAACATATAACGCTCAACACTCAAGTGTTTGGGGGAGTAACAATCACTCAATCCATCACAGCAATAACATTACCATAAGCTTGATCATATTCTCAAGTTCCTAAAGATGAGGAACATTAACACATGCACAATTGATCAAAAGGACTTCACAGGTTGTAACTTGGTCGGGCTAAAGGGTAGGAATTTATGGATAGTAGCTCAAGCAACAATGAGATTGAAAAACTGATATTATTTCATTTTTAACACCTTCAACTCATTTGTTTTGCTCCACTAAAATTCCCACAGAATTTCGGGAATTAATTCCTTTCAGCCACATTTTCTTCACATTCACCATTTTCCTTTCGCTTTTTCCTTTTTCTCCTTTTATTTTAAGGGCACAATTCAGTCGCCTTTCTTTACATTGACCTATGTGGAGCTTACATCAATTTCTTTGTTCCATTTCAAAACATCAGTGATTCAATCTCAATTAAGGTAAGACAATAGGAATATGGCTAAGCAATCAACAGGAATTATGAACAAAAAGGCTCAGGCTCAAAGGGGTTAGCAATGGAAAAATTCATATAGGTGGGTTATTTGGCCATGGCTAACAGAATAAAATTTGCCTTAATTATTTCAATCAATGCATGCATCTCAGAGAAACAAAGCAAGTTCTATAATGCTATCACAGTGAGGTCTCTCAGAATAAATTAAGTGTTTAAGCACAAAACTTCACCAGCTATGATGTCAAGCTAGACTTCCAAAAGAAACATTAGGCATCATTAATCATTCAAGCACAAAATTCTGACAAACGAGCAATCATGAGATCTACTCATGCCCATACGATATCATGCCAGAAGTTCATACAATATATTCCAAGAATTCAATCAAGCACATTAACTAGATAAGCACATTTAAACCTGAGAATTGCTTGAAATATTTTTTTTTTAATTTTTTTTTTTTAATTTTTTTTATATGTATAGCACACAAAATAACTATAAAAATACTAAGAAAATGAAAAGAGTTAGGATATCTCCCCTGATAGAAGAATTGCAGTTCTAAGGCGCAAGCCCACCATTCCCAGATTTAGAGCATTGCTGTCCTCAGCAATAATTAAACCACAAGAAGGAAAACCTGCACAATGGAACAAGCAGTGGCATATAGAAGATACTATAATGCGCACACTAAAACATCAGAGAAAAATATACTAACTAAAATACAAAACAGGAAAATAAACTAATGTAAAAAATCTCCGTCAGCAAGGAGATAAAGTCAAACCTCCATGTCATCCCACTCAGCAGTGTGGGATGACTCAGCAAATGGAGGATCTGGTGGTATTGGCTGCCTTGGTGTTTGGAGCCACCATTCCCAGATTTGGCCCAAACCATGAAGCCATGTTAGAAACTCTTTGAAGCTTTGATTCTTCTTAGAGATAGAATCTCTATGTCTCTTGTCAAACTTTAGCTTCTGGTGTCTCTTCCAACTCTTATCAAAGAGTTTGATCACCTCCTTTCTCAGTACCTTCTTCATTGTAGGATGACTCCTCCCTTGGGGTTTCTTCTCATGTTTGTCATCATCCTCATTTAGAATTTTATTGGTATGAGCAGAGGGATCTTTGTCTTTCAATTCAGTCTCCTCTTCCTTCAGTGCTTCAGTCACTACCTTGTTACACAAGAAGATATCTCTTAAAGTTTTAGGAGACTCATTCAACTCCACCTTCGTGGCACCGTTTTCTTTGACATCATCTGCTTTTCTAGAAACTTCAACCGCTACACTTTTCTTTTCCTTTAAGACTTCCAGACTAAAACAATCGTCTTTGTGAGAAGACTGTTTTAAAGAATCAAAGACATTGATGGTAACAGTCTCCTCATTCATCCTTAGCTCAAGCTTCCCGTTTTCAACATCAATCCGTGCACGGGATGTTGCTAAGAAAGGTCTACCCAGCAAAAGAGGCATTACAGCTCCTCCTTCCATATCCAACACCACAAAGTCAGCAGGGAAGATGAACTTGCCCACCTTCACAAGAACATCTTTTATTATTCCGCTTGGCTTCCTTGAGGACTTATCAGCAAGTTGTAAAGATGCTTGAGTAGGCTTCAACTCGGTAATCCCCAAGGAATTGCAAACAGAAAGGGGCATTAGATTAATGCTAGCCCCAAGATCACACAATGCCCGCCTGATTTTTCTGTTCCCAATTTCAATAGGGATATTGAAGCTCCCTGGATCATTATGCTTAGGCGGGAACTTCTTGGTAATAATAGCACTACACTCCTCAGTGAGTGTCACCGTTTGGCATTCCTGCAGTTTGTGCTTCCTTGACAACAAGTCCTTCATAAACTTTGCATATCCAGGCATATTTGCTAAGGCTTCAGCAAAAGGAATATTGATGTGCAGCTTTTTGAAGATATCCAAAAACCTGTCATAATGCTTATTATAGGCTTCTTTCTTGAACCTTTCTGGGTAAGGTGCTTGAGCCATCACATACTCATGGCTCAACTCAAACTTCTTCTTCTCAACTGGCTTTTCTTCTTCCATGGGTTTTTCAATTTCATTTTCTGGCTCCTTAAGCTTCTTCTTAGCTTCCAGCTTTGTGTTCGGCTTTTCTGGGGTTGCCACTACTTTCCCGCTTCTCGTTGTAATATACATGCAATCCTCTTTTGGATTGATAATTGTATTACTTGGAAATGTACCTGGAATTCTTTCTGAAAATTGCTTTGCCAGCTGGCCTATCTGATTCTCCAGGTTCCTAATAGAAGCATTTGTGTTCTTGTTGTTGGCTCAAGTCTCCTCCATAAAAGCATTAGTGTGTTGAGTCATCTCATTAGAAGCCTTAGCCATCTGAGCAAAAGCTTTTTCCCACTCAGCAGGCTCACTTTGTTGATTCTGTGAAGGTTGAGCATAATTATTATTAGCTTTAAAATCCATACCTGATCCTTGAGCCCTCCGCTGAAAGTTGTTGTTACCACCAAGGAAATTTTGATTTCGCTGGAAGTTTTGTTGTTGTTGAGGACGCTGATCGTACCAAATCCCATTCACCTGTAATTGTTGAAGTGAATCTTCGGATGATGGATTTGGACATTCACTGGATTCATGACTTTCTTGGCATTGGTCACAAATCAGAGGAGTTGTTTGAACCTTTGACACTTGTAACTTGTCAAATTTTTCACTTAAACTATCAAACTTCTTAGATAATGATATTACATCACTATCTGCTGGTTTTGTTACTGCTCTTTGTGTGGGAACTAACACACTTTCATTTTCATTTCTTGCAAGCTTTTTGATCAACTCAATAGTCTGCTCAGATGTGCTTTCCCGAATAGAACCTCCAGCGGCACTATTTATTATCATCCTTGTTTCAGGGGTGATTCCATTGAAGAATATCACCACTTGTCTGTCATCATCTCCTTCGTAATGTGCACATTTCCTGTTTAGTTCCTGGAATCTGTTCCATGTTGCACAGAGTGATTCTCCTTCCAACTGGCGAAAGTTTGTGATTTCATTCACCAGCTGATTATATTTCTCCATGGAGAAGAAATGATCGAAGAATTTGCTGGACAAATCTTCCCATGTAAGGATGCTGTTTGCTGGCTGTCGTTCGATCCACCTTAATGCTTTTCCCTTAACAGCGAAAGGGAACAATCGAAGCCTGATAGCATCTGTAGATACTCCATTGTGTTTGGTTGTATCACAGACCATCAGGAATCGGTCTATAAACTCATGAGGATCTTCATCATCAGCACCAGAAAATTGAACCCTTTCCTCCAAAGAAATTAATGATGGCTTGATTTCAAAATTGTTGGCCCCCACATTTGGCCTTACTATGCTTGAATTGGCCCTATTGAATACTGGAGTCAGAATTGTATTCAACAGTCTTTGAGGTTGATTGTTGGCATTTCCTCCTCGTCCATGACCAGCATTGTTGTTTTCTGCCATCTCTTGAATTGGTTGTAAAGGTATGTGCTTCAAATCTTCCCAAATGATCTGTCTACCAGCCTTCCTTAGTTGCTTTTCTGTCCTTGTAATTTCAGAATCAATTACAAAATCCTTAGGCGGAAGTCTACCTCGCATAAAAATCAGAGAAAATTGTTAGTAGCACCTGAACAACACAAAACAAAATAAAAAGAACAAAAATAGAAATCTAATCTCAAGAATCTACGGTTATTTGTAATATTGAAAACACAATCCCCGGCAACGGCGCCAAAAACTTGTTGCGTAATCGGCAAGTGCACCGATCGTTCCAAGTAATAAAGTGATAAATAAGATCGTCTCCACAGGGATTGGAAAACAATTACTACTATAACCAGTCCTCTTAATTTAGATTAATCGATTTGTGTTTCCACACTATGGTAAAAAAATGTAAAGACTTGTTTTTAGTTTTTTTATGAAAAAGACTTAAAATAAATGAAGAAATGTTTTTGTAGAAGAAGTGATGAAGAAGACTGTAGCCAGGGTACATTCACCAATTGTTCTCAATTTTACTTTGGATTGATTCACAATACTTATCGAAATGAACAATTCAGACAAATTATCATCTTTTTAGAAATAATTAGTTAGATCCCAATCCCTTGGCGATCTAACCCTTTACTTCAGTTGGAACCCTAATCCCTTAGTAATCCCGCCTGAAAATAAGCATTATGTAGATAAATCCCACGACTGCAATCCATACAAGTCTATTCCTAGAACATGCATGGAGAGTCATCTTTATCCCCTTTCAGGATCAGTATTCCAATATTCCTATTGCGAACCCTGATCCCCAGAATATCATTCCCCATTAGGTTGATCAGATCTAACAGAAATAATATCAATACGCGCAAGATAAAGATGAAATATATTAAATCAATACATATAATGATTCAATCCTTGTAACAATTGTTCACAAAGGGATCATGCCCCTGACTACAGAAATAGGTCTAGCCAATCAACATCATGATTGCTGATCTGATTTCAACATGAACTGAAATAAAAATAGAATAAGAAGATTACAAGAACGGAACGACGAACGCGAAGAACGCCCTCCTCCTTCAGCCGGATCTGCTCCTTTTAGGTCTTGTGGTGTATTATGATGTATCTTTTCTTCAAAGGTTGAGTCTCTTTTTATAAGAGACTTTGACCTAAAATGTGAAATTTGAATTTCATCTTTTCGCGCCTCCCACGCTGACAGCGCCACTCCCGCGCTGTGAGCGTGGGAGGTTCTGTCAATTTTTGCCAACCCGCGCTGATGGCGCGGATCTCGCGCTCTCAGCGCGGGACCTTCTGCCAATTTTCTTCTTCCCACACTGTGACCGTGAAATTCCAAGATTGCCCTTCTGACGAAACGTATAACGGAAACCTTACAATTTATTACATAAACGTTATAACGGAAATATTAAAGTATAAATTTATTACATAAACGTTTAACGGAAAGATTTAATTAAAATAAATTTGAATTCAAATTTCGAATTTAAAATCTGAATTCAACAGTGGCACGATCCTCTGGTGCTGCAAGCGCCATTCCCACGCTCGTAGCGTGGGCCTTTAGTTTCACTTTGTCCTTTTCAGCTCCAATTTGTGCATTTATCCTATGAAATCAACATAAAATCAGTATATAACTTCAGATTAAGATATTTGACAAATTAACAGTGATTTTGCCCTTTTCTTGTATCAGATTAAGTAACATTCTTACTCTTTTTATCTTAGAATTCCTTATATGCTGATTGCATATCATCTATGTGGATGATATCCTTGTGACTAGTTCCTCCTCTTCAGCTATCAGCTCATTGATTCAGTCACTTCACAAAGCATTTTCTCTCAAGGATCTTGGTCCTCTTCATTACTTTCTGGGTATTGAGACTCTACCAACACCCAGTGGCGGTTTACATCTTCATCAGTCAAAGTACATCACTGATCTCCTCATCAAGGCAAACATTCATAAATGTAACCCGATGCCCACACCAATGCTCTCTAGTGTCAAGTTGTCCTCTTCTGCTGGTTCTCCATTTGCTGACCCTTCTCTCTACAGATCGGTGGTTAGTGCTCTCCAATATGCAACCATCACTCGTCCTGATATTGCTTACTCAGTCAACAAAGCCTGTCAGTACACGCAAACACCCCTTGACACCCATTGGAAAGCAGTGAAACGTATCCTTCGCTACCTTAGTGGCATGATCCACTATGGCTTAATTAACCATCAATCCTTCCACTCACTTTCATCTCTCTGCTTACTGTGACTCTGACTGGGGATCTGACTTAGATGATCGTCACTCCACCAGTGGATTTTGTGTTTTCTTTGGTGCCAATCTCATCACCTGGCCTTCCAAAAAGCAGTATGTTATCAGTCGTTCTAGCACGGAGGCAGAGTACCGCTGCTATAATTGCTGAGCTCACATGGCTTCGATCTTTACTTTCTGAGCTCCAGATACCTCTTCCTCGACCACCAACTGTATACTGTGGCAACCAGTCCGTTGTAATGCTCACAACTAATCTGATCTTCCACTCACTGACAAATCACTTTGAACTGGATCTTCACTCTGTCCGCGAACAGGTCCTCACCAAGCTTATCACCGTTCATCACATTCTAGCCGTTGACCAAATAGATGATGGCTTTACAAAAGCAGTCTCCCATGCCAAATTTGCTAATTTTCAATCCAAGCTTCGTGTCCTATGTCTTCAGCCCACTACGCATGAGGGGGGATGAAAGCCCAATAGCTAAAGGCCCAAGGCCCATATCATGTAACAAACTCTAACTAACTTCAGATCAAACGTCTTGTATATATAAGACACTTACAATGTAAATACGATTGAGTTACAATCAATACAATGAGAGGTTTATTTTGTGTTGCTCTTCTCTATATTTCTCTGATGTATTTTGATCTCAACAGAGAAAGATAAACATATATGGGTATCAAACATTTGTTTATATAGTAATTGAATGTCCTGTTTATGTTGCTTGATATGGCTGCATTTAATCTGATTGGTACATAAATGTGACTCTTGCGCTAATATTTGTGGCTTATACCTCCTAGGCACAGCAAGTATCCAACCCTTTGCCATTGGTTGTTAGGGTGGCTATAGAATCCTAAGCTATCGATGTTGTGTAGTTGTAATAAACTGAGTTGTTGATCTCATGTGTTCTGGATGGCCCAACCGCCAGAGAAGGGCCTAATCGCCACAGCAAGGCCCAATCGCCACGATTGGCCTTATAAGCCATAACAGGCCAGCCATCTAGCGGCCCAGCGTCGCAGGCCCATACCCCTGTTGAGCCCCACCTCAGCCCTAAGGGCTGACGTAGACCTGCACGCCCACCAAGGGTGCAGCACACCCAAGAGATACACCAAAATGTCTTACCTTGGGACATTAACCTCCAAAGGCAATCGCCACAGGTATCACAAAGGGAAACTCTCCCTTTGCCCAACGCTGGCCTCGCCAGTAGCAGGGGGTGCAGCGCTGCCACAACGTCAGCGCCTAAACCGCCCAACACTGCTATCATGGGAGCATACCCCAAGGAGAGTTGACCTTCCCCCCGATCTAACCATACCATGACAATATAAATAGCCCCCGGAGGGCACAACAAAGAGCATGTTATGTATCGTTATTTGCCTATTACTTGAATTCTCTTATAGCTTATACTTGAGTTGATTATCTGCTTGTACTTGGGATCATATCACGTGGCCTGGTCTATACCAAAGCCATAGGTATCGCCCATACAGTGATCATACACCCTATAAGGGAACATAGTGGGCTTATAGATGCCTTGATCGATGCATCCTTGTCAGCAAGCTCCTAGCCAAGCCGCCCCCATGGCCAACAAATGCATCACCAAGACCAACAAATGCATCACCAAGACCCACGGGTAACACCTGCTACCACCTCAGGAAGAAATAAGCCGTTAACTGACCTCCTACGCCTGACCCCAATACCACTTGGCTTCAAAGGCCCGTCTAACATAATCACCTACATTGGAGATTCAGACCCCTTCGAATGGATTCAGAAGTTCGAAGCAGCGATGACACTCCACGGAGAAACCGACCTCCTTATGTGCCGAACTTTCCCGACACTCCTCGGCGGAAGAGCCCTCACGTGGTATACTACCTTACCAACCGGCAGCATTTCTTCTTGGGACGACCTGGCCTACAAATTTCAAGCCCACTTCGCCACCAGTAGCCCGTGCTTAAGTCCGTTCATTCGCTTGAAAAGATCCGTCAGCAATCAGGCGAATCCCTTAGGGCGTTCCTCGATCGCTTTGACAAGGAAGCTTTGCAAGTGCAAGGCCTTGATCCTAAGGTCCAAGTACATATACTCCTCTCAGGTTTAAGGCAGGGCGCTTTCGCTTACGAGCTAGCCCGGCATGAGATAACTGATCTGGAGGGGGTAAAAAAGAAAGTCCAGGAGTTCATGTGGATTGAGGAATACAAAGGTAGCAGGACCGATGACTCTTCACACAGCCAAGCTCAAAAGCCAACCAAAGGCAAAGCTGAGGGCGATGACGAGAGAAGGACTCAGAATCTTCCCAGAGGAACCGGACGCCCTTCTGGCCGAGGCCAGACCGGGCGCCGCCCTCACAGTGTAAACCAGACGGATTATAAAGAGGGGCAGAGAAATCAGCCCCCGCGCACAGAACAAGACAAAGAGACCACCGTATACTGCAAGTTCCACCGAAGCAACGGCCACAGCACAGAAGACTGTAGACACTTGAAGGAGGAGATCGACGAGCTGATCAAAAGCGGCGCACAGCGACGGACCGCTGAAGGCACTCGGGGTGATGGTGCGGGCAGACGACGGGATGAGCGCAGCAGGTCGCCAGACAGAAACAATCAATCACGATACCGGTCACGCCATGACCGCCCCGGAAGGGAAGAATCCTCAAGAGGCCACAATCCACCCCCCAGTCCACGCCATAGGAACAGAGGGAACGATGATGAAGAGGAGGACTCCGCTGTCATCAAACACGGAGTAATCAACATGATATCGGGCGGATTGAGCGGAGGGGGAGAAACATCCAACGCCAGGAAAAGGCATCTGAAGCAATGTCTGGCGATAGCCGGGAAAGTTATAAATAAAGCCAAGCCAAACCCAGGCCCCGCCAAACCCAAGATCATTTGGGACAGCGAAGACCTGGGTGAGGTCCTTCCAGGGCATGACGATCCCCTCGTCATTCAAGCAACCATCGCCAACTTTGGCGTCAACAGGGTCTTTGTTGACCATGGCAGCTCTGCCGATATTTTGTTTCTTCCATGTTTTTCCGCGTTAGGATTCACAACTAACGATCTGACTCCGGTTTCAGGTTTCAATGCAACCACTACCAAACCACTAGGAATGATAACCTTGCGCTTATCATTGGGAACGCCACCGACGTCGAAATCGGCCGATATCCAGTTCTTGGTACTTGGCACTCCTTCTGCATATAACGCCATACTTGGTCGAAGGATGTTTGCGGCGTTTGAGGCAAGCATTTCCCACCCGCACTTGGCAATTAAGTTTGTTGCAAAAAACAACAAGGTAGCAACGGTGAAAGGCGATCAGCTGGTCGCAAGGAGCTGTTACAACATATCCCTAAGGCCAGCTACAAAGGTTACATTCAGATCTCCACCAGCACAACCACCAAGTTCAAACCCATCGCCCCCAAAAAATAGCCCATCCAAGAACACGATCAAAGGCGATCAGTGTCTCTTGGTGGAATTCGATGCAAGAGACGACCCCAGAGTCGAACATGCAAGACCTACCCCCGACGGAGCCCTAGAGCACGTCACACTTGGAGATGCAGACCAAACCACAACTATTGGGGCGGCAATGCATCCCGACACCAAGGAGAAGCTTATTCAACTCCTCAAAAGAAACAAAGATTTGTTCGCTTGGAAACCATCAGACATGCCGGGCATAGACCCTGAAGTTTGCTGCCACAGATTGTCCGTGGATCCCAAGGCGAAACCCGTCGCCCAGAAGAAGAGGAAGTTTGGCCCTGACCGCCAAAAGATTATTGATGAAGAAGTAAAGAGACTGCATGACGCCGGATTTATACGAGAGATCAAATATACCACGTGGCTGTCCAACCCTGTGTTGGTTAAAAAGCCTAATGGGGCGTGGAGAATGTGCGTCGACTACACTGACCTCAACAAAGTGTGCCCAAAGGACGCGTATCCGTTCCCCAGCATCGATCAACTCGTTGATAACGCGTCAGGGTTCAAAATGCTGTCTTTCATGGACGCTTACTCTGGCTACAATCAAATCCCTCTAATGGAGGAAGACCAAGACAAAACGGCGTTCATCACTCAGAACGCCAATTACTGCTATACCATGATGCCCTTTGGCTTGAAGAATGCCGGAGCAACCTATCAGCGCATGATGAACACGGTTTTCAAAGACCTGATCGGCGACAGCATTGAAGTGTACATCGACGACATGATCGCCAAATCACGAGATCCAACGCAGCACCTGAGCGACCTCGAAGGAGTGTTTGAGAGGTTGAGGAAGTACAACATGCGCCTCAACCCCAGCAAATGCGCTTTCGGAGTCCCTGCCGGCAAGTTCCTAGGCTTCATGCTCACTGAAAGGGGCATCGAAGTCAACCCAGATAAGTGCAAGGCGGTCATTGAAATGAGAAGCCCCCAGACAGTCAAGGAAGTTCAACAGCTAACCGGAAGGCTGGTAGCCCTCACACGGTTTCTGGCAAATTCAGCCCATAAGTCCCTCCCCCTCTTCGGCTTACTGAAGAAGGGAGTTACTTTTCAATGGTCTGAAGAATGTGAAAAGGAGTTCCAAGAGTTCAAAAAAGTTCTTTCCTGCCCGCCGGTCCTCGCAAAACCCGACAGCGGAGAGACACTTTACTTGTACCTTGCCGTCGGCAATGAGGCAGTCAGCGCCGCACTTATCAAAGATTCAAAACCAGAGGGACAGAAGCCAGTCTATTTCATCAGCAAAGTACTGCAAGGCGCTGAGCTTCGATATCAGCAGGTCGAGAAGGTCGCCTTCACACTCATCTTCGCTGCCAGACGTTTGAGGCCGTATTTTCAGTGCCACCCGATCACAGTCAGAACTAACCAGCCAATCCGCCAGGTTCTCCACAAGCCCGATCTCGCAGGAAGAATGATGTCGTGGGCGGTGGAATTATCTGAGTACCAGATCGCTTACGAGCCGCGTACCGCCATCAAAGCCCAAGCCCTAGCAGACTTCATCGCAGAAATGACACACGTCAACCCATCTGGCGATCAAGTGACTGGCGCCCCTGGACCGGCTACATGGAAACTATTCGTTGACGGCTCATCCAACGCCAAAGGATCAGGAGCAGGTATGATAATTGAAAATCCAGACGGAGTATCCACGGAACACTCGTTATCATTCGAGTTTAGCACAACCAACAACCAGGCAGAATATGAAGCAATGATAGCAGGCCTAATTCAGGCAAAGGAGATGGGCGCCCAACATCTCAGGGTGTTTAGCGACTCGTAACTGGTAACCTTCCAGATCTCAAGAGAGTACCAGACAAAGGGCCCACTGATGTGCAAATATTTGAAAAAGGTCAAAGAGCTACTCCAATCTTTTGAAACTGTTGAAGTAAATCACATCAGGCGAGCAGATAACGCCAGGGCCGACATCCTCGCCAAATTGGCAAGCACTAAGAGCCCAGGTAACAACCGTTCTGTGATTCAGCACAATTTGCCTGACCCATGCATAATCATGTCCATTACTGACGCCAACATCGAAGTCGCTGAAGAAAGTTGGATCATGCCAATCATCAACTATCTAACAGTTGGGATCCTGCCTCCAAACCCTAAAGAAGCCCAGAAGGTCGTTCGGAGAAGTGCCTACTTCTGCATCGTCCAGGGGCGATTGTACAAAAGAGGAATTTCTATTCCACTTCTTAAATGCATCGTCCCAAATGATGTGCATTACATCCTGGAAGAGATTCATGAAGGGATCAACGGACACCACATGGGCGGTCACTCCTTAGCAAAGAAAGCTTTAAGAGCAGGATTTTATTGGCCAACGATGGAAAAGGACGCGCGAGAGCACGTGAAGAAGTGTGACAAATGCCAAAGGTTTGCAGACGTCCACAGAGCTCCTCCAGAAGAGTTAACCTCAATCACGTCGCCATGGCCCTTCTACAAGTGGGGGATCGACATCTTAGGACCTTTCCCCATGGCGGCGGGACGAGTCCAGTGGCTTCTAGTGGCAATTGATTATTTTACCAAGTGGGTGGAAGCTGAACCTTTGGCGACCATCACATCGCAGAAGGCCAGGAAGTTCTTTTGGAGGAGCATCGTTTACCGTTTCGGTATCCCTGGCGAGGTAATCACCGACAATGGCACCCAATTCACCGATAGCAAGTTTCGGGAGTTAATGAAGAGTTTGCAAATCCGACACCACTTCGCCGCGGTTGAACACCCACAATCAAACGGTTTAGTGGAGTCGGCCAACAAGATGCTGACCAAAGGGATTAAGAAAAAACTCGAAACACACAAAGGAGCGTGGATTGACAATCTTGACAACGTGTTGTGGGGGTATCGAACGACCGCCCAATCTTCCACCCAAGAAACGCCATTTAGGCTAACTTACGGATCAGAAGCAATGATCCCTGTGGAAATCGGAGAATCTTCATGGAGGCGTGACCACGTATCCGCAGTCACCAACGATCAAAACCTGGCCGACGCACTGGACTTGCTGGACGAGCTCCGAGACCATGCCGCCCAAAATGATAAGCTCACCAAAGATAAGTCAACCACTTACTACAACAAGAGGGTAGTCCATCGGCGGTTCGAGGTCAGAGACATAATCCTACGAAGGGCGGACGTTGGGAACAAGAACGCCCGTGAAGGAAAGCTCGCACCAAATTGGGAAGGACCATACAGAATCGCCAACGTACTAGGGAACGGCGCTTACTCCTTGGAAACGTTGGACGGGAAAGCAATCCCGCGAGCATGGAACACCGACAAACTCCGGAAGTATTATAGTTGATCGCCCATGTAATATTCTCTGTACTCTTTTCCTTTCCCATGTTTTTATCCCAACGGGATTTACTAGGAAAGGTTTTTAACGAGGCAGAACATTTTAATAAAAATTTTTGACAAATTCCTACTCTTCGCATGATTTAGTCAGAAACGGGACGGTTCTCACCCCCGCCGCAGTTGGACTGGGTCGGTTCTCACCCCCTGCCAACGCCCAAAACGGGACGGTTCTCACCCCCGCCGCAGTTGGACTGGGTCGGTTCTCACCCCCAGCCAACGCCCAAAACGGGACGGTTCTCACCCCCGCCCAAGTTGGACTGGGACGGTACTCACCCCCAGCCAACGCCCAAAACGGGACGGTTCTCACCCCCGCACAAGTTGGACTGGGACGGTTCTCACCCCCAGCCAACGCCCAAAACGGGACGGTTCTCACCCCCGCCACAGTTGGTCTGGGACGGTACTCACCCCCAGCCAACGCCCAAAGCGGGACGGTTCTCACCCCCGCAAAAGTTGGACTGGGACGGTTCTCACCCCCAGCCAACGCCCAAAACGGGACGGTTCTCACCCCCGCACAAGTTGGACTGGGACGGTTCTCACCCCCAGCCAACGCCCAAAGCGAGACGGTTCTCACCCCCAGCCAACACACACTTGGACTTCCGAAAGATCCTTAATTTAAATTGCTTGAGGCGCGCAAGGTAAAAGTTATGAGCAAAATAAAGAAGCCAGAAAAAGAAACGAGCAAAGAAAGGTAGATTTATTCATTTCTGAAGAAAAAACCCGAAGCTGACATGCCAGCCGCGGTCAAATCAAAAAAAAAAAAACTACTACTAAGATTTATACATCTTTATCCTTCAGCGCCTCAGTCGCCGCTTGATCAGAGTTCAGGTTGACGACGCCTCCCTGAGGTGCCTCTGCTGTCCCTTCTTCATCGTCAGTTTCAGGGGCTTCCTCTATGACTTTCACACCGCCGCCATCCAAACGCTCAACAATTTTGCCGTCCTCAACGTCATAGGCAGGATCAAACCCCGCCAAATCAGCCTCTGGATACCGAACGGCAACTTGCTGGAGCGCGCTGGTAAAGGCCTGAGACATCAAGCTGGCGAGGGCCTCCTCCAGCTTCTCAACCTGGCCTAAAGCCTTGCTGAGGTCTTCATCTTTTGCATGAAGACGCCCCTCGGTCATGAACAGCTTGGAGGCCAGCTCCTCCTTCTCTGCCTGGAGGGTCCCTTTCTCCTTTTTGACGTCCTCCAACGCCCTACTTACAGAGGCTTTTTCCTCTTTTAAGCGCTTCACATCATCGTCCAGAGTGGCTTGCCGCGCCGTGAGTGCCTTGATCGATGCATCCTTGTCAGCAAGCTCCTTGCCAAGCCGCCCCACATCAGCAGTAAGGGCGTCGACTTGTCGCCCAAGGTCGTCAAGGCGATCTGCCTGCGCAGAGCACTTCTCATCTACCGCCAAGGCAATCTCTTGCATAGCAAATATGCGGCCAACAACCACCTGAGTAGAATCCAGTAGTAGTTGCCGATCAAGGCGGGACGGTACCAGCAAGTTTGGACGCCCTATGTTCGGGTACCCAAAGCATAGGTCCCTTTCCGAGAGAGAAAGGGCGCTCGAGACAGAAATTGGAGCGGTAGGCCTTGGAGAATCGTGAGGCTGTGTAGGAATCTGATCGCCCTCAGTCAAAGGAGGATCGGTTACATGATCACTACCCGCTGAGAAATCGACAACTTCAACGGGCTCCTGGCGTGAAGTTTTAGAAGGGCGAGTCGGCGACAGGCTCGCAGACGCGCCACGCTTGCAGCTAGGGCCTCCCATACCAGGCGATCCACTGCCAAGCGTTGAATCACTAGTTGAGGAAATGCCAGCCGCCCCCGTCGCCTCTCGGATAATGGGCATAGTTTCTCTCTGCTTCAGTATTTCAGCAGGAATGTCCGCGGCAGAGCAAACTTTGTTTTTCTTCTTCAGGGCCACAGTTTTGCCCTTATCCTTAGAAGCTACAGCAGGTGGTGCTGGAACAGCAACCCCTTGGCGCGCCCTCAGCTTCGCTGCCGCTTCGCGTGCAAGTCTTAAAGATTCTGCCGCCATGTTCCCAACTACAAAACAAAGCAAAGGCAAAGGAAGTGTTAGAAGATAAAAAGGGAATGATTGAGAAAACATTGCACGCCTTAAAAGAAATAATCAAAGCACTCAGAACGCCATCACACCTCCGTGACACAACACTCTTTTCATCGGCCAGACCGGCATGAACTTCTTAACGTCCACAAAAAAATCCACTACTTTTCGCTCCCCAAGCGTCAGACTCCCAAAGGGGAAGGAATACCGACCGGCGTGCACCTCATAATGAGCCTTTGTCCAGTATAATGGAAATCGGCACTGTCTGGTCGCCGGATCGACAAAGAAGGGTAATTCCCCATCCGCCAGCGTCGGCTCAACCCAGAAGAAGGTGTGTTTCCAATTCTTGTATGAATTGGCGTATTGAGCAAAAATTGCTCCTAATGACGTCCCCGCTTTTAGCGAAACCCACCCAAGCTTTTTCTTCGGCGATACTTGGAATAAGTAAAAAAACAGCCGCACGGAAAACTCCCATTTGAAGTACCGGCAGATGCTTTCAAAAACCCTAACAAACGCCCAAGCGTTCGGGTGCAACTGGGAGGGAGCGACTTGCAAATGGGACAAGACTCCCATCTCAAAGTCGGTAAGAGGAAACCTGACTTTCTGGTCGGTAAAATGGGTTTTATAAACCATGAACCGCCATACAGACTTCCTTGCGTCACTTGGCGCGTCGCAAACCCGGCGGTCACTTGACACCGCGTACGGTTGCCATTTGTCTTCACTCGCGGCATCCTCAGTAATCATAAACGCCGTTTCAGTCTGGTAATGGCGAGCTAGAACATCCTTGTCAGCATAACATGAGGAGGACGCCATGATATCTGGGTCCACCCATTCCCTCGCCTCTAGGCGATTGTCCGATTGAAGGATCTCCATCAGTCAATTAAATCCTACCTGGAGTAACAAACGGGTGGTCAATCGGCAGATGGACCCCAAATCAAGAGGATGGCTAAAAAGAGAAAAGAAAAACGCTCTCGCCCTTCTACCCTACCCCCACAAACAACAGCACTTACATCAATTGTTACAAGAAAATATGACTGGGTTGCTTACCGTCAGTGTCAGAATTATCGGAAGAACTCGAAGCGTAAAAATCCGAGAAGCTTAATGAAGAAGGCCACCAAGCAGGTGGTATCTTATAAAGCTCCAAGTCTTCGTATATGGCGTCCCACACACCATACCTGACAAGACGCCCATCTTCTGGATGTAACCTACCCAATCGGTTATCCGTAGACTCATCATATTTACGGCGATGGAAGGACGTGGAAATGGGTGGTATAAACCCTTTTGAGGTGCTCAGAGCAACCGTGGGATTAGAAGGTGGATTGGAAGGCTTATAGTAAGTTTCAATGGGGCGATGTTGTGGGAGCTGATTTATAGAGGACAAAGGGCGAATAAGTCGCCCTGAGCCAAATGAAGAGCGCCGAGAAGTTCGGCGACGAGGACGACTACCTCGCCCACTCGAAGGAACGGAAAGACCCGAGCGACGACGACTTGAAGACCGAACCCTGACCCCCTCTTGGGAACTCCCTGGCTGCCGTCGCCTAGATCTGCTAGGACGACGCCCGCCAGTGCCAAATGCCTCTCCCAGATAAGGTACTACCGGTCCTAAAGCCCGTTCCGGTAAGAGATTCTGAATCTCTTCCTCAGAAAACCCCAACAGTTCAGGAATTTTGCCGTGGGGCAGTGACTCTACCCCAGGGACCAAAGAGCGAGAGGAAGAAAAGATATCACTAACTCCCACCTGACAACCTTCGACTGATTCGAAGGCTTCCTCCAACTCTTCCTTAATTTCAACCTCTGGTAAAACCAACCCAGGGATACTCATACCTAGAACCCTATGGTACCCAGAACACACAAGAAAAGAAGAAGAGATGTACAAAATTTAAAAGGAAGGGTAGGATACTATACCTGAAGATTACGCACAAATCTCAGGAAATTACAGAAAGGTTGATCGGAAGACACAATGGCGAAAGTTCAAGTTTCAGAGAGGGAAATGTTCAAAAGAGGATGCGGCCCCCTTTTTAAAGAAGACGGGCTACGACCTTTCGTTCACCGACGTTTGGTATCCGACCGTTGGATGATGAGTCAGTAATGATCGGCGGTCATGATAAGCTGCTCCATCCCAAACCGTAAGATGTGAGCAACGTGTCAGGATGAACGGACACGATGAAGGACCAGATGGTAATTTCGGGTCTGATGTCAGTCACATCACTTCAATGCGCAACATCTACGCAAGTAGCCTGCGGTAATTACAGAGGCGTCATAATTACCCTCACGAGAATCGAAGAGGCACGACAGAAGGGCAAAACCTGAAATACCCCTGGAAAAGAAACCAAAAACGGTTCGTGTAACGCCCGAATTCTATCTCGGCAGGTTTTAACATTTAAACACATGCGTCCTACACAGAGCACGCCCCACTGCGACTTTGGCGAAATCTTATCAGCAAACGCCATACACCGTCTACATATGGCTTCCAAAAGGCCAATCGCCCAAGCAGGCAAGGTAACGCCCAATAGACCCACCCGCCTAGAAGGGCTTAACCGCCCCAGCAGGGCCCAAGCGCCGCAGCAAGGCCCAATCAGCAGGATAGTCAATCGCCCCGGACCAAGGTAACGCCCAATAGACCCAACCGCCTGAAAGAGCTTAACCGCCCAGCAGGGCCCAAGCAGCAGCAGAGGCCAATTCCCCAGGATCACAATCGCCCTGACAAGAGAAGGTAACGCCCAGTCAGCCCAACCGCCTGGAAGAGCTTAGCAGTCCCAG